>CM076569.1:962978257-963247850 GCA_034641835.2 Pinus albicaulis
GATCAAAAAATTCTTTTTTATTTTTTAATATATTTTTTTAAATTTTTTTTTAATTCAATTTTTTTTTGTTTTTTTTAATTTTATTCATTTTTTTGTTTTTAATTTTTTTTTTCTAAATTTTGTTAATAATTTTTATTAAATTTTGTATTTACTTTTAATTTAATTGATTTTTTTTTTATAAAATTTTCATTTTTTTTTATTATTAAATTTTATGTTCAGATTTTTCATTTAATTTTTTAAAATTTAGTAAATATTGTATTTTTTTTTAATTTATTTGAATTTAATATTTTTTTTTAATTTTTTAATTTTTTATTATTATTTTTCTAATTACATAAAATTTATATATATATATTTTATTTCAATTAAAATTGTGTATTTAAAATTATATATATATATATATATATATATATATATATATATATATATATATATATATATATATATATATATATATATATATTTATTTATATATATTTATTTATTTATTAAAATTTAATATTTTTTTTAAATTTAATTTGTTATTTTAATATTAACATTTTTTTTTTTTTAATTTAATAAAATCTAATATATATATTTTTAATTTAATTTCATATATATATATATATATATATATATATATATATATATATATATATATATATATATATATATATATATATATATATATATATATAATTTAAATTTAATTTATTTTTTAGAATCTATTTGTTTTTTTAATTAATTTTTCATTTTTTTACTTTTAATTTCAATAATGTTTTTTTTTTTTTTTAATTTTTAATTTAAAGTTTTAAATTTATTAAAATTTAATATATTTCTTTAATTTTTTTTTTTTTTTTAATTTAATAAACATTTTCTTTTTCTTTTTTAAATTTAATTTC
This sequence comes from Pinus albicaulis, assembly GCA_034641835.2. Lineage (NCBI taxonomy): Eukaryota > Viridiplantae > Streptophyta > Pinopsida > Pinales > Pinaceae > Pinus > Pinus albicaulis. The sequence continues at coordinate 962,979,136 of CM076569.1, forward strand.
TATATTTTATTTTTTATAATTTCTTTCTTTTTTTAACTTGTTTTTATTTTAATTTAATATTTTTGTTTTGTTTTTTTTTTATTTTTTTATTTCAATATATTTTGAAATTTTAATCTTTAAATTTATTTTTATTTTTTATTTTTTATTTTTTTCTTAAATTTTAGGTTTTTTTTAATGTTTGAATTAAAATTTTTAGTTAGTTTTTATTTTTGTTTTTTTATTCCTATATATTTTTAAATTTTAAGCTTTAAAATGTTTTAATTTTTTAAATTTATTGTTTTCTTAAATTTTAGGTTTTTTTTTATGTTTGAATTTTAAAAATTAAAAAATGTTATTTCTATTTTTAAAAAGTCAAAAATATGACAATTTTTTTTTTTGGTTATTCCAGCATCAACTGGTTTTGTTTTGAGGGTGTTTTTTCAATCATTTTTTCAAGAAACAATTTTGTTTTTAACATAATTTTATAAAATGTTGAAAATTGACCTTAAAAAAAAACCAAGTGCATTCTGGAATACACTTTTTTTGTTTTTGGGGTGTTTTTTCATGTTTTTTGAGTCTTTGGGCTAGATTCCCGTTTGATGTCGTGTTGGTCTATTTACCTGGTGAATAGTGTTAATCCTCATTTTAATGAGACCGGACTATATATTTGCATTAAGATAATAGAAAGAAATCACGACTATATTAAGGCCAGCACAAAACAATATTTAACCAGTGTCTCTCGCGGCCTTCAGGTTGCCATGCTAGAGGTTGCATATTTTTAATTTAGATTCTTGACCTCTCGTGCCCATCTATGAATGCATCCAATGAGATATCTACATCAAATGCTCCTTTATATCCCCAAAAACAAATTCCCTACTACAAGAGCACCAGTATTGATGGATCACCCCACACCATCCCACCCACTAGAAACGGTGAAAAAGGAAACCCGAGAAAACTTCTGAAATATCTCAAGATGACTATATGGGTGGTTCTTATGAATCAACCAACCATTCAGGGCATGCTCATCAATCCAAACCATGAGTATTATGTGACGATATTCAAGCAGGCACTGAATCGGATTTCTGAAGCTATCTTAGAGAAACCCTAAACTCTCACTGAAAAAATAAAAATATACTCAACAACAAAGATGATCACACTCTGGGTAGCCCTGGAGGCTATTTTGGGGTGATGAGTCCAACAGGTCTCAATGAACTGTTGCCCTCGCCGAGGAATAATATTGCAGTGGAGTTTGATACTATTTTGGATGTTGAATTCCAGGATCCTATTCGAAACCAGTACCCGTTCACAAAATATGGTGCTATAGTCATTCATGCGTGCAGAGAGGGTGAATTGCAGGCATTGCAACAGGAGGTGTTGTTGTTGTTGCATTGGCCACTAGATTGTTTGTCTGGTTATGTTACAAGCATAGAGTATTGAAAAGGATAGACAAATTTAGTTCAGATATTGTGAAATTACCTCGGAAATTCACCTACAAAGAGCTCAACAATGCTATGAAAGACTTTTTTGAATGTGATTGATAATTGATAATTGCAAGCAAGGGTAATCCCCTTGTGAAACCCAAATTTCTAAGCATTTTCTAAAACCTGATGACAGAGTCATTGTAATGAACAAGCGCCTAGGTCCATATTACGTCCAAATCTACCAAGCACCAAGATCTATAAAAAAAATCCACAGTATCTGTGAACTAAGAAGAAGAGGCAGAAAATGTATTCTGCTTACCTATTCGAATAGTGGTTGGGGTTTACATCACAAAAAAAATTTGACAGAGCCCATGTAGCATTTCTTATCATTGAAATTCTGGCAATATCATTCAACTGGGCAAGCACCTGCCTCAGAGCTCCATGACTGAGGGCAAGATCCCTAAATGTTGCAGAGTCTCTAGCAATATTTCCCAAAGCCCAAACAGCCTTACACGAACACCAGTTGAACTCAAAGTTGGGTACTATTTTTTTAAATCAAATTCCAAAATTACAAACATATAAAGATAGTTGGGAAGAATAATTTTATGCCTCTAAAATAAACGTGCTACTTGTTCTCGAACATTATCATTCCCAGAGGTAAGAAGTTCCACAAATATAGGTAGTGCCCCGTAATCAATCACAACCTTTGTATTCTCAGAGGTTCCTGAGACTATAATAGTCAAAGACAAAGCTGCTTCAAACTGCATTATCAATCACAAGGTATCACCATCAAAGCTATAATTTTAAGATAACAATTTATCTTCCATTGAAACTATAATTTTAAAATAGATACACCTAGTGATATAGACACCTAGTGAGAGTAGAGGTTAGGAAATTATAATAAGAATTATTACAAGATATCACTCACAGTGCAGTTGATTGTTCATTGTCTGTTGTAACTATAATTTTAAAGAAGACACACTTAGTGATATAGACAACACCAAGTAAGAGTAGAGGTTATGAAATTATATTGAGAATTATTTCAAGATATCATATTACTCATAGTACAGTTAATTGTTTATTGTTTGGTGCAATAATTGTTTATTATTTATAAACACAATCAAACATATTATGAGGGACGGTGATGAAATTGACAACGGTCTCATAACAAACCATAACTGGCACATCCCCTGGCAAGATAGACTCTGAATAAGAAAGAAAGAAAAACAAAGTGATTACTTAGAGGATCATAGGCTTCCTGAAGAACAAGATCCAGAGCAACATCTGTAACCCCTAAAGAAACACCTCTCTCTGCAAGACGAATCACTACATCTTTCATATGTAGTCTAGCAAATTTTCTGAGCTCATCACGAGAAAGATGATCAAATACAACTATCTCATAAAGTCTATTCAATAGCTCTGGCCTGAAATGTCTTCTAACCCGCAAAAATATTCAAATGCATGTCAAAGCACTGCAGCCAACTTCGTGATAAAATTATATGAAAAATATGCATACACAGAGTCCAGGAGAATGAAATGGCAGGTGTATTGGCAGTTGCCGAAATGCAGCAACTAAAATGGCAGGTGTATTGGCAGTTGCGGAAATGCAACTACTAAAACAGTAGGTCTGTCGATGGTTGCAGGTGTGTGGATTGTTGTTGGTATTTTCAGACCGATTCCATGGAAATATACCAGAAACCAGTGGTATGTCAAACCTAGAAGGTAACCTGAGAGACTGTGACCGTCAGATTAAACAATTAACAGGTGTCGTGCCTAGATAAGAAGTGTTGAAGAAAAAAAATTGATCTCTTTCACAACAGAAGGCCTATCGACCTAAATATCTAGGACATGTGGCACTCCATGATAAAGACACATGGTGTGTGAATTTGCATTTTTCAGGTGGTTAAGTGGGTTAAAAATAGGTTAAATGTTGCACCACTTAGAGATTGACATGTTCCAATTGGTACAAGTGGTAGACAATTGGCATGCTCAAACAACAAGGTGATGTAGGAATGACATGAGGGAGAAAATATCAGAAAAGCCCTAAATCTGGAGAACTAAATCTCATCACCAACCTGAGATTGACAACTTTACATGATGTAACCTATGAAATCGTAAATGGAGAAATAATAGTAACAATAAAGCAACCTATGTAACAATAAAGTCGGATTCATCCTGGGAGTGGTAATGGGAGAAATCATAGTGAACAATAGGAAACATGCAGAGTTGCTTACAATCAAATAGATGAAAAAACACATACAAAAAACCTAGATAATAATCATGAACAAGCTTAATATTGAATAATGAACTATAAAGGAACTTACAAAATGTGACATTACGAACTTGGTCAAGCACACAAGAAAAAATATCCTGGACATGACCTTGGTTGACAAGTTGTATTTCTCATGATGCAAGAGGATTTGTACCTGCACTGCCAAGTCAATCAAAATCCATCATTATCTATACAATAAATACAAGTAATTGATGTAGTATTTTTTACTCTAAGATGAATTCTTATGATAATGTTAGAACATATGTTGAAAATATCAAAACATACCTGAATAAGCTCCTCTTCGTTTCAAGAACAATTTATTGGAGTCGCATGAACTTGGAACAAGCCTCCCACGATCTGAAAGAGTAGCAACTAAGTCAACAGTGACTTTTTTGTTGCTACGCTGGATCAAGGGAGGTTTTATCCAAGATTAAATCGCTCCAATAAATTATTCTCTACTAAACAGAGCCAACCACGTGAAGGTGGAAGCTCTTATGGCCCCTCCCCCCCCCCCTCACATCACTCTCAATTCCCCAATACCCAATCTATATTTCATTTTTTACTTTCATGAGCATAAAAAAAAATATTCAATAACTAATAAAAAAACAATCCAACAAAAAGTACGCAAGGAAACATTGCAATTAATGCTTGACATAAAAATAGTATGATAAATGAGTTTTTTATATAACGCAAAAAACGTTCCAAGTATGGTAACGTTTGTCTTATAATAATACAATATTTTACATTATCAAATTTTCTTTTTCTTCTTCCTATTTCTAAAGCTCCTAATTACATCATCAATATCATCATGCTCTACTCCTGTTTCATGCCTTTCGACCCGCACTGCTGACCTAGTTGCATAGTCATGATGTCTGGTCTCATCCAGTGACGGGGCATCGCCTACAAAAAAAGATAATATTAAATTTTAATTGTCGGTTTTTAAATATCATTGAACTAGTTCGGTAATATTAATAAAAAAAATTGCAATGAGATTATTTACCTGATGCACCAGTTGTCGCCATTGGGACTGTTTCCCTGTCTTCCTCTCTAGTGGTAAGATCCTCAAGGGAAACATTCTCTGTCATTTAAAGAAAAAACGTTATAAGGAGAACCATAAAGGTATAATTAGAAAAAAATATAAGTGGAAATTAATTACCGTCACGACCCTCACTGATAGTAGCATTGTCGGCCTGGTCCCCACTACAATGATCAGGTTGCACGTGAGGATCATCTACATCTGGCTCTAAAACTAGGTTATTTTCCTCATCGATAGTGCTGCTCCCCTGATTTAAAAAAAGTTGTTAGACATTAAATTTATGGATGAAAACAAACATATTGAAAGGTCAATGTTTTACCTTATCAGGCATTCTGGATCTTGGGACTTGCCCCAAGCTTCTGCGATGTTCAACTATGGCTTGATAGACGAAATGGAAAGCGATATTTTTATCTTCCTCTGTAGTTTCTGTTCCAAATTCATCACCCTACATTACATATGATTGTGTATTTTTAATCATATTTTATAGGATTACAAAAACGTTGGAAGGTGATACAATTAATTATGAGATGTTTAGCTACTTAATTACAATTCTTGCGGCTAATTTCAAGTAGCCACCTTGGCCTAGCTTGTGATGGCCCTTTTTTTCAATCCTAGCTTTGGTTGCCTTCAAGGTGTCAGGCAACCGAGCATCAAAAGATTAAAGTCAGATATGACGTAGCACAATTTTATTTTAGACATAGAGAAAATTAAAGCTATTGAATTAAAGTTGTAATTTACCTTGCGGGTCCAGTTGGCATTTTTCCTTCTTTCTTTGCCCTTTTCTCTTTTCCGTCATGAATGAGTGCTCTCCACTCACTCTCTGGAACTGTGAGAGGACGCTCATATCTAGGGTTAAATTGCAATTGCGTCCTATAGGTGTCCCTGGTATATTTCAAATATTTGCCAGCTACCCGAGCCACTGATGTTCTGTCAAATGTGTCAACCCCAAAAAGGGCTTCTAGATAATCTAGAAGTTCTTTTTTCAGGTTGGAATTCTGGGAATTCCACCCTGAGCATATGGTTGGGCCAAAAATTACCAACGCATGGCTCTCCAAATACCAGTAGAACTCATTGTTTCCAACACAGAAAAAAAAAATATATTATCATTAATTTAAAAATAAAAATCATGATAAATATGTTTTAGATAGAGTACATGAAATAGTTAAAATATTAAAATTTACCTGGGAGTTGTACGTGCTTTATAGGGACACCTTCATCGTTCACCAACAAAGTAGTTGGCCATATCAGCCTCATCACTGCCAACACGTTCAGCGGTTGGCTGGGTGTCTGCTTGAGTAGGGTGTGTTTCTTGGTTGGCACCTAAAGGAGTAGAAGGTGTACGAGAGAGTTGCTGGGAAATATCTTGCCCTTGTGTCCCACTACCACCAACACCGGGTTCAGCAAGTGCCAGAAAACGCTACATACAAAAGAAATTTTTGTTAGTTTAGTCAATGTAAAAATTAAAATCAAACTATCACAATTCATCTCATGCAGAACAAAAAAAATATCCTTTTGAATTTTTATTATTACCTGATATGTTTCTAGCTGGCTCATAAGTTGTTTTATCCTCTCTTCTGTTTCAGGTGTTTGAGGCGCGTCTATCAAAGTATTAAATTCCGACCTTGCATCTCATGCCTTTTTTCGCAACAAGAGCGCTAGAGATAGGGATGAAGAAAGCTCTTCCTCATAGAGGGAAATCATTAGGCGTACCATGGCTAGGCTTCGCATATTTGAAAAATTAATATTATTTCAATTATGTAAATAACTAAAATACTCCGAAGATAGAGCAATGCCGACACTTTACATGTTCTTCCGCCGGCCTCTTTCCACGATCATCCCGTCTCAAGTTGTTTCGTACTACCCTAATCAAAAGATGCCACATTAATTGCAATAAAATTATAAATACAAAAACTTGAAAACAATATATAACTTGGAAACACAAAATGAAAACCGAAATAATTTCTAATAAGACACCGAAATATCGCAGTTAGAGTTTCAAATATGCATTGCATTGAATTCAGCCTTAGAAACATGTCATTGCACATTAAGGCACCCAAACAAGAGACGAGTTGACAATGAAGACCTTATTGAATATATTGTTGGAGAAACTTCTCTAGTAAACTTGGCCAGAAGACCTTGAGGACATTTTTGGAGCAAAAATTTTTGAAGCCGATGGTATAGCATTGTTGGAGACTATTGAAGGGCCTTGAAGTGAAGCTTTTGAGCAACTATTGAAAAAATCTCAGAGCATTTAAGTAAGGCAATTTCTCTATCTTCCATCACCTTTTTCCTTTCAATATCCTTTTTTAAACGATTTTGTTGATATTTAATGTTTGAAATCAAGTATAATTCCTTGATTATGTGTGTTTTGGGACTTTCCTTTGAAATTACCCAAAAATACTCCCTCGGCAATTTTATCTTCGGTGGATGCATGTCCTAATCTTATCGTTCAATATTTTGATCGATAGTAGTAAACATAGAGAGTTAGGGGGCTCTTGACTTGGTTTGGTTGGGCCATTAGATCCCTAACATCTACTAGCGAGAACCCTCGAGTTGGAGGAGAGCTAGCCCGAAGTGAAAAGAGGTTGGTGAGGTGACAATGGGGCTATTGAATTACACATGGTATCACACTTTAGCTTTAGGACTTTATCTTCGAGAAGTGCAATATTTTTCTATATCAATTCTCAAATTGTTTACAACACTATTGTTAAGAACTACAAGAAGTGATGTTGAGGGGTTTTTGGGTATAATAAACAACAATTATTTAAAAACTATGGTTCTCATCTCTCGGGGTATCTCCTTCACTCCGTCTAGGGGCACAAAAGAATAATTTCACACTAAACCATGCAAAACTTAAAAGTAACTTAACATCCATAAAGTAATAATAATCATAATTCCTAATTTCCTATTGTACGATATGAATGCAAATTATTCAAACATGAGGCAAATGAAACATACAATGTATGACCCCAAGATTGATGAACCAATACAAGAAGTTAGGAAACTATAACTTTGATTCAATACTCGTGTCCTAAATCCAAGAAGGAATCTAGTTTGTAGTACAAAACATGCATCGTGTATTATCAATTCTAAATTGACAACAACTGTATGTCATCTACTCCTATCAATTCCTTCCCATTTTTTGTTTTTATGTTATATTCCTTATAAAAGTGTCAAATTTCTCTCAAAGTAAGCAACCACCGAATAAAATAAAAAATAGTTGAGATATGATTGAGAAATGGTCATTTATTTCGTAAAGGATCTTCACAATTTCTTTGGTTGTTTTCCATCTCAAGAAACAAGAAATGACCCAAGAAACTATCGTGATGTAATATAAGAAACAAATATCTACAGTAAATGGCTATTTTCAAAGCCAAATGATGTCCACTGAGGACATGGCCTTTATTTGGTTCCCGTTTCATAGAGTTTCGGCAGAAATGGAACTTTGTTGTACCATTTCCGGGGAGTAAAAAGGAAAAACCTTCTTTTTCCATGGGAAATAATTTACCTTTTCCTTTTTCAAGATAATCTAAATCACAAAAATATGAACTATACTCCACACATTCTTGGATAATGTGAAAGTGGAAAAGGACTACCTACACAAGTGATGCACACATGTACATTTGAACACTAATAGATTTTTGTAGTTGAAATGCAATAAGCTTGTTTTCATTTAAATGTAGGGTTTTTAAAGTAGGGAGAAATAATGGCCGCCAATTTAATAAGTGATTCTTCTAAAAATTTAAATCTTGTATTGGGTGATGTAGATAATAGAGGGTATTGAATCTTGATTCTTGACATTATGTTTAACTTAATAACTCAAATGATTATAAATATCAATGGATGAGTTCTTTTTTTCAAGTATGTCACTCAAAAATCTTATGTCAAAGCATCGCATGATGGCTAGTATTTGCTTGTTTCCCTTTCTTCGCTCAATGTAAAAATTATATTAATATATTGGAGCACGAATGATAACTACAATTGTTTGTCACAAAGACATCCAAATTTCAAGATTATGAAATTGTTTCTCAAGGGAGCTATTGGTTATTGATGGCAATGGCACCCATCGCTCGTTGTAAAGGCTCGCTTCGGCCATATTTAGTGTTTCTCGTGCTCCAGTGTAAATGGGTAATAATTATAAATGAGCCAACCACAATCACATATTTTGTAACCATTAGGTTTCCATGGATAGTGATGATGATATTAACCCTATATATCGTTGACATATATCTATATGAGAATGATCTCAACATTGACCTTGATATGGTTGTATGGATGTGACCTTTGCATGTCATCGTAAAATCCTCAAATCCGGAGAACTAAAGCTCATCACTTTCGATCCGGGTACTACCTTGTGATAAATTTGATGACTTTCGATCTCCCATTCTCTACCACTTGCACTTCACCTTCAATATAGATCATACCAAGGGAAATTGCTATCGGGTGTTGAGATGGATGTGAGTTTGTCGAACTAAAATCCATAGCTTAAACTTCATGGAACCGGGGTGGAGTCAAATTCATGCCAAAGAACACATCTTACACATTCTCTTTTAAACTCATCCGAAATAACATTGGAAGACATCTACGTAGAACCCTACAACCTAACACAATCAAATGGAATTGACCAAAACTCCAAATAGAGTCAACCCTACTATAGGAGGAAGGGCCTGGCAGAAGAACTTGGGTCATTTTGCAAGAGTTGAGGGCGACGTCGGCTCGCAAGAGCCGAGGGCGACGTCGAGGGCGAACGTCTTCACAAGAGATGAGGGAGAACGCTAAGGGTGAATTTAGGCGAATGTTGCTCCGCAAGAGCTCGTGCCTAATGCCGAGGGTGAATGTCGTTTCCGCAAGAGCTCGTGGAAAATGCCGAGGGAGAATGTTGTTTCGCAAGAGCCGAGGGTGAACAAGCCGAGGGGAAAATGTTGTTCCGCAAGAGCTTCTAGGGAAAATGCCGAGGGCAAATGGTGTTCTCGCAAGAGGTGAGGGTGAATTTTGTTATGCAAGAGCCGAGGGCCACGTCGAGGGCGAATGTTGTTCGGGAAGAGCCGAGGGCACGTCGAGGCGAATGCTATTCCGCAAGAGCCGAGGGAAAATTTTGAGGGTGAATGGCCGAGGGTGAATTATGTTCGAAGAGTTGAGGGTGAATTTTTAGGGTGAATGTTGAGGGCGACCGTCGCTATGCAAGAACGAAGGGCAAATGCGACGGATATCGTACGTTAATGAAGTTTTTAATAAAATCATTTTTATGTAGCGCGCATATAAGTGTCGTAATTTTATGTAGCACGCATATAAGTGTCATTATACCAATGGGCGGACAAAGCACCACCATTGCGATGGATGCCTCCAAATGTCGCAATCGCGACACTTAGACATCAGGTCGGCACTTGCGACATTTGGAGGCGGGGGCCGTCGCAATAGCGACGCTTTGGGGCATAGTGTCGCAATTACACGTCTTCCTCCAAACGTTGCACTATGGTTGAATTTTGTCTAATTTTCGACATTGTGACACTTTTCTCTAAACGCTTGTGATAGTGATCGTTTCAAAGTGATTGAAAAATTTGGTGAAATTTCCGACATTTGGTCAAAAGCGTCAAAACCACAGTGTCGGAATTTCCCCAAATGTCATAGTGTGGGAAATAAACTCCACCTCCTCATGATCATCTCGAACCGTTAGACTCATCATATATTTCAATGTTATACTCTAGCAACCGATGTATTATGAATGAATGGGTCAGAGGAGGCCATCATGTTAATGAGTAGGAGCACTGAATTAAGTCTTCTTGTGAAGGCAATCTGAAGAACTCTTTATGTGATTATCATTTTCCAAGTCTTCATCTACAATTTGAATTTCAATGGGACTTGGTGGCTTTAAATCTAAAGTCAAGAAGTTTCCGTGTCCCAAATGATTTCATCAACCTTTTCATGAAGAGGTTTTCATTTGCAACTTGCTCAAGAAGTTATTTTTCTTCTCCAATTTCAACATAAAAAATGGGGCAAGACCGATGATTCCCAATCACATGAAAGTTATTTCTAAAGGGCTAATATTAAGTGGAACAAAGGGGTCAGAGATCCTTCACTTAATTTTGAATCTTTCAAGGCTTCCCTCATCGTTGGCATAGATGGCATGAATTGGCTTAATACTTTTTTGAAGTTGATGAAAATGATATTCCTCCTAAAAACCAATTATTGATTGCTTCCGCAAAATTTATTTTCTCGTTTGGAGGATACTATCATTAGATTGATCAAACTTTCGAAACTCATCAAAATAAGTAGTGTCACCAATCAAACATATTGGATTATCATTGTTCTTCTTTGAATTGATGTACAAGTTCACTTTCTCATTTATGGTAGATGGAATTAGTAGGAGAAAGAACAGAATGTTTTGTTTACATGAAGGCTAGAGGTCAGTTTCATGTTTAACATTTTATTTATTTATTTCATATTCAAGTTAAAAGAGGAGGCATTTTTCTTTCTTCGATAGAATTAAAATAGTTCTTTCTCAAGGCTGATTTTGAGGTTGAATGTATTCCTTTAATTAACTCTTCTTGGTCATGACAGATGTTTTAAATGAAAATCATGAATTTCTACTTCTAAGATATCTTTAGGATACAAATCATCTAAAGCATCACTATCTATAAGGTGTTGTATGATATCCCGAAATTGATAACAACAATTTTTAGCTAGTTGATAGAGATGGATAATACCTTTCATATAGTGTTTATAAAATATCTTGTGGAAATCCTTTAAATAAAACAAGATGCTAGGTTCTAGCCATTCATACCAATTTATTGCCTTACCTTCTAATGTTACCACACATTTTCATGAGGTAGTCTTTCATATTCAACCCTTTAACCTCCATACATGTATATGAAAATTGATGAGATGTAACAAGGGGTCATCAACTTTTTCATCTTGAAAGATAGGTAGGTTTTTTAACCAAATTATTTCAGAATTATGTGTGGTAATCCAGTGATATGATCCCTAATCATTAAATATCTTCTTTTTATTCTTGGATCCATGTTTTAAATTAGAAAGTGGTCACCGAATCTTTTCAACCAAATAAGAGTTCTCACTGCTGGGAGTTTCTAGGTCTATCGAGAGTTGTGGAGTTGCCAGGTGGAAGATTTGAACTTTACAACTACCAACAACATGATTGCTTCTTTTCAATGCATTTCAGGGGAATTTACAAGCACTAGTGAAGTAATAAGCCTAATGAGGCCAGTGGAGTCACCTGTGGAATTTATTTTGGAGGTAAAATATTCTATCGTCCACCACCAATGTTTATTATGAAACCAATCTCCGAAATGTTTTAGGGTTTTCTCGAGTTTCTATGGTTATTGAAGGACTTAAGGCATATGGGCTTGCTAGGCTATTATGTACTCGTAAGTCCTAATCGTGATCACAACAGTGTTAGCTCTTCCGTAATTGCTAGATTAATTGAGATACAAATGGACAAGGGTAACATCAAACCAAGCTTTCGAATCCAAGGACAGCCTTCCCTGATTCGCAGAGGGATCTATCAAATGTGCAAAGATATGCCTTGTTTAATAATTAGGGTTGATTTAGGACAGATGTTAAGTGCAAGGTATTTTGATTTCTTTTTGGTTGGGTATGATACTTCGATAGATTTTAGATAGGAAACATAGAAGATTGTTAAGTCATTGGGCAATGGAGTCAAACAAGGTCATGAATGACTTCATCAATGGTGTCAAGAGCATTTATGGCAAGTTTACTTGGTTGGTGGATCTTTTAATGTTATTAAGGATTTATGAAACTGACATAAAGATTGAGAACAACAAACTAAGAAAGTGTCTAAACCAATCCTTTATTGACGGTAAAATTGGAGGGAGTTATAAAATTGTTAAGATAAGAAGAGAATCAAATGCATAGGAAGAACCTAATCCATTTGATTTCGTACTGTTATACTAACCAAGAAAAACATTCAGATAAAAATCAGGTAAGAAACTTATGCAACTTTCGTAGCTTTTATCATCTAGGAGCAAAAAAACATTTAAGATACACAAGTAACTATAACCATAGAAGGAGAGAAAACTCTAACATCCGCAGTTACAACTATAAAGTTTCCTTAAAACAATTTTAGCTAGGTAAAGACAAAGAGCATGATTTTACAAAGAATTTTTTGAAAACCTAGACAAAGCCGCTTTAAAGAGATGATTCCAAGAACGAAGATTTCATAAGTAAAAATATGTAGGGATAACTATGTGAAATTCAGCACTGATACAATCGATCTAAATTATTCAAGAAATTGACAAGCTAAGAACTTGTTAGAGAGCAAATAAATGATTTCTCTAATGTATCTTGAAGGTATGAAAACATCAAGGCAGAAGGACAAAAAAATTTTAAGGTGCCATTAGAAACATTTTTAATCGTATTATTTGTCCTACCGCAACATAGCAAGATGGAGAACATAATGGAAAACTAGAAAACATAAATAGAAGAAAACTTAACCATCAACCAAGCCTATGGATCCGCAAGCAATCCTTCTCCGTCAACAAGCAAATCTAATCATGCATGAGTTCCAAGACATCAATTTCTCTTCAAGAGCTTCTCCAAAGGACTATTTATTATTCCAACATTAGTCATCAAAATACACAACCTTTACAATGAGTTCCAAGTATTTATGTCGCAAATGAGGAGGTGAAACTTTTAGGGTTCAAAATGTAATTAATTATAGAGTAAATTCATTCCTAGCCTTGAAAAACCATTTAAAGGCATGGTAAGAATATTTGCAAATACTTTCTCTCGTTAAATAAATTTGTCTTTATTTCCTAGGATAAAATATAGGTGGAAATTTTTGACTTAAGGCTTTATCTTATCTTTACAATAAATGTCCTCGACAGCTTAAAATATATTCTTTTGTGTAATAAATGCTTAATTGGCTTTATGGATAGAAAGTAGGCTCAATGTGTCGCCCAGATATTTATAAGGGAATAACTCGCTCTTTGTTGATGTATTCGAGGCCTTTTAGCCTAATTTTCCTTCATTTCCATCACTAACCATATTTAAGGCCTACCTGATTTTAATTTCTTCATAATTTTCAATATGTTGTTTATCTATAATCTACATGGTTTAAGTCTTTAATCTTCATACTTTGTGCTTTAATATTTTTTCTTTAATTTTCGATATATTCACCGTTTGGTCTTCATTCGATTGCGGACAGTACTGCTACTGGAGGGCTTTTACCGAATGACCGTTGTCTATAATGCACTAGCTAAATCCTGGGAGGATTAACTCCTCTATGTCCCTTTCTCGTATTGTGGGACAACTTTATAGCTTATCCGCCATTAAACCTACAACAAACCATCAAAATATTATAAAAAACCTATGAATGGGGCTATAATCGGGCCGATGGGCTCACCTATGGGCGAAAGAGCAAGTATAAGAAGGTGGATGCAATGAGTGGATTCCATGGAGGAAACCATGAAAAAAAGGGTTTAACTACTTGTGGTGCGAAAATGTGGTAGGTGGTTTTGGAAAACTCGGAGATGTTTTTCGCATAGGGTTCGCTGTGAAGCGCTTTTATGTAGGATGGACTTCAATACGTGTTGGAGGTCGTATCATTTTTTGTAAACCATCAAGCTTTTGGTATTGAAAATGGGGTTTATAACTGGAAGCAGGAGAAACGAATGCAAAGATTATTGTGGCCCATCGATCTAGGAAGATCTAGATCAATCTGGGTGGAGAGGGAGCACGATGGCACAAAGTGCTTCCGATGGTGGGGGCCGCGGGATGATGTCATATCAGGGTGACTGGGATATAGAGGAAAATCTCGGGTGTGCCTCCACAGTAAAACCTCACTCGTAGATCTTTGGGTATGTGTTACACCTTCCATGAAAGTGGTGGCCCCATGCGCCGTACGTTGCACAAGGCGCGTAGGGGGGCCGAAGGGGGAGGCGCAAAGACCCACTATTGGGGCTCCCGGCGCCCGACGAACTTTTTTTTTTGGTGTGCGGACCTCCACTCATAGCGGGTCCACCCATGTTTTGTGCATGATTTTACACATGGTTTTGGGGCACGATGGTTTTTGGCCCCCGATATTTTTGTGATCTAGTCAAGGGAACTGCTATGTTCTAATCCGTGGTTATGGATTAGGGTTTATGTATGATTCGTATGTATATATATGTGTTGTAACACTAAAAGGAATATAATGAAAAATCAAGCTGGCCGTCCCGATTTGGGATCTAGGGGAAAATCGTGTTTATCTATTTTATGTTTTATGCTCTCGTTATTGTTTATTTTCTATTATAATACTCGTGTGTAGATAATTTTTGTTCGTGGTTAAAACCTACATTTGGTATCGTAGCCGCTTTTGAATTCAAGGGGACGCCTTGTCGCTTTTCAGGGGTTTTTTTCTCGGGCCCGAGGTAGACCATGTGCAGTGGGAGATTTGCGGGATCGAATCTTGCGATGAAAGAATATGGCGAGCTGCCGAAAAGATAGAGATCGAGAAATTTAATGGTCGCTTGAGTTACTAAGCTCAATATGGAGGATCCGCGGTGGATAAAGACTCAAGGATTGCGGTAGATCCAAGTACTAAACCAATGGAAATGTCGATGAAGACCGGAAGAAACTCGATCGAAGGCTAAGAGCACAATACATGGGTGTCTCGTATCTTAGATTGCTGAATGTATCCGGGGGAAGCTACGGTGAAGAATTTGTGGGAAAAACTTGGGACTTTTTACCAATATTGGGCTCTAGTGAATAATTTGTTCCTACGGGAAAAATCGTATAACCTAAGGATGAAGGATGGAGACTCGTGATGAGCATCCGAACGCCTTCAATACCGTGGTAGAGTCGTACCGTCATCCGTTGATATTGTATCCCCGATGAAGATAAGTGCATCAGCTTAATAGTTCTCTACCGACTCATGGGATAACCGTTATTGCAATAGGTAGTAATACAACTACCTTGAATTTTGATGACATTGTCTCACCTTTGCCGTCGAAGGAAATGAGACTTCGAGAAATATGGAGGGCCGTAACGAAGATGCCTTATATGTACGAGGAAGGTCCCAAACACAAACAAGAATAAGGTTTTGAGTGGGATATCCAAATCTAGATGGAGATCTAAATCTCCTGGAAATTTTGTAAACTTATGGGCCGGAAATGCGGAAAGGAAGGGCACTACAAAAGGACTCGTATCTAAAGCTCCTAAGAAAGGAAAGGGATCCTCGATGATGCTCCTTCGCGTAGGCAAAACCACCTCGATGAAGGTGATGGGTATTTGGCTTCTTCTCAAATACACATGTAGATCATGAGTCATGGTTGATCGACTCGGCAGTTCATCCTTTCACTACCCCATAGGGAGTGGTTCCGCGAGTATGAGAAACATGATGGTGATGTATTCCTAGATGACAGAAGGCCAAAATCATCGGACGTGGAAAGGTCAAGTTGAAGCCGCAAGGTGGAAGGATTAGAAATTACCGTTGTTCCTAATATTCCTCGCATTGGCCGTAAATCTGATTTCGTAAGCAAGATGGATGATGCGTGTGTAAAAACAATGTTCGAGAAAGATACCGCAAGATGGTTCGTGTGGAGCACCGGTATTAATGTGGGGAGTTTGGACCGGAACTTCCGTGCAAGCTACAAGGTAATCGTTATTGATGGGTGTAATAGTTATGTGTTTTCTTCGAAAGTGGAGCGTAAATCCTAGCTATCTCTTCGAGAAAAGACCATGATATGGCATCAAAGGCTTGGACATTGGAGAGAAGGGCCTTCGGGATACTACATAGAAATGTATGGTAGAAGGTATGTCTAATTGCTTCCGGATTTCTATTTCGTGAACATTGTGTATATGGAAGTAGACTTGATGAGTTTTCCTTCTCAAAAGAAGAGGGCGAACAAGATATTATAACTTGTGCATGTAAGGATGTGTTTGGACCTATGGCCGGGCTCCATCAATCGGGAAAGTCCGTGTACTATGTTTCATTCATAGATGAATTTCGAAGGAACACATGGATATATTTCTTGAGGAAGAAATCTGAAGTCTTCGATGCCGCATTTAAATAATTCTAAGGTCCTCGGTGGAAACCGTACGTAGAAGAAGATAAAGGCACCGAGGCGTATAATGCAGGGGAGTTCTGCAAGAAGGAATTTGAAGAGTTCGTAATAAATGTGGTATAGCACTGTATCACTACTCCATACACACCTCAACAAAATGGAGTCACAGTAAAAGAATGAACAACGCCGATGGAAAAGGAAAGAAGCATGCTTAGTGGTACCGAGTTAGGACAAGAATTATGGGCGCAGGCAAGGAGACCGTATGTTACTTAGTTAATAGATCACCTTTCTTCGTTGGAGGATAAGACTCCACATGAGGTATGGACCGGTAATAAACCCTCTCTTTCACATCTAAGGGTATTTGGATGTGATGCATATGTACATCTTCCAAAGGAGAAAAGGACCAAGTTGGATAATAACCAAAGGGTGCATCTTTATCGGGTATAAGGATGGTTTAAAAGGTTACAAGCTTTGTCCTTAAACAAGGAAGGTTGTGTACAACAGATGTAGTGTTTAGAGAGGGGTGAAATATGTTGTTAAACATGAAATCATACCAAAGGAACCCGAGAAGATATAGTTTGAGCTAAAGGAGGATGAATCAAACACGACAGCAGAAGAAGATCTTTAAGAGGAAGAGCCACAAACTCCAGCACGAGAAGATCACGGGGAGAAGAAGGCAACCGTAAAGCTATAGTCCATCTACTTTCTCGGCTCGCATTTTTCCTTAACTATAACCTATGACAGATCCCAGAACCGTTAGAGTGCGTATTTCCGAGGATGGAAAACTATGGAAGGAGGTCATGGTTGATGAAATGGCATCCTTGCACAAAAATGAGGCATGGGATCTGGTGGAGTTTCCGGCTGGAAGGAAGCCCATTGTGAGAAAATGGGTGTTTAAGAAGAAAATGAATGTAGAAGGCAAGGTGGAGAAATAAAAAGCTTGGTTGGTAGCAAAAGGTTATTCCCAAGTGCCGAGAATTGATTTTGGTGATATTTTTTCTCCTGTTGCCAAAGTTACTTCTATTGGATTACTTTTATATGTTGCTGTTGCATTTGATTTTGAGATAGAATATATGGATGTGAAGACAACATTTCTTCACTATGGATCTAGAAGAGGATATCTACATGAAGCAACCCGAAGGCTTTATGGTGAGGGGGTAAGAAAGAACTCGGTATGTGTTGAAGAAGTCTCTATATGGGTTAAAACAGTTTACCAAGGATGTGGTATCGAATTTTGATACCTATATATCGGGACTTGGTTTCACCAAGCAAGGAGGATCATTGTGTTTATTTTAAATTAATTGGTGACCATGTTATTTATTTGGTCTTATATGTGAGATGATATGTTGTTGATTGGAAATGACAAAGAAATTATCCAAGATTCAAGACCCAACTCGTTCTCCAAATTCCGGGCATGAAGGATCTCTTGCAGTTGCAAACTATATTTTGGGCATGGAAATTAAGAGAGATCGCAAGAGGAAAGCTCGTTAAACCGCAGGAAGTATATCGAGACTATATTGCGCAGGTTAAATATGCAGTGATAGTAAACCGATGAATGCCGCTTATTCCCGTAGGTGTAAAGTTGTTCTGGCCGGAACAAAGGTTCCGAGACACAAGAAGAAGAGGAGGATGTCCCGTGTTCCATATGCAAGCGTGCTGGGTAGTTCGATGTATGCAATGGTCCGTACTAGACTAGACATTGCACATGTGCAAAGGAGTATTGAGTGGTGTTTATGTCAAACCCGTGGAAAGAGAATTGGATAGCAAGAAGGGTTTTCCGATATTTACGTGGCACTAGTGATTATGGTCAGGCTACCATGGAAGACCAGATTGGAAATATTGGACATTCGTGGTTTTGTTGATGCAACCGGGCCGGAGATTCGGACCAAAGAAGATCTACAAGTGGGTATGTGTTTAATAAGTGCTTGGAGGCGACGCGCTGGATGAGTAAAGACGCTCCGTAGTGGCTCTTTCAATCCACAGAGGCAGAATACATAGCGCCCACTCATGCAAGCAAGGAAGCAGGCTTTGGTTGCAAAGATTGTGGTCAAGTATGGGGTTGGTACAACAAGCTATAAGGAGGATCTGGTGATAGCCAAAGTGCAATTTTCTTTGTCTAAGAACCCCCGTTTTACCATTCAAAGACAAATCACATTGATTTTCAATATCACTTTGTTAGAGATATGGTTGAGGCTAAAAGGGTGTTGCCGGTAAAGGTGGACACTTTCAAGAATGTTGCGTATGCATCGACGAAGTCCGTGAGCACTCGTGTTCCCTGGGTGTAGAGAAACAATGGGTGTCAATAATTGGCCCAATGACTAAGCTCTCCCCGTGGTCCCCTATGGAAAGAAACAAGTGGGAGAATTTCAAATGTGTTATATTCTTTCCACGACTAGCCTAAGGCCGTACGTTGCGCTCGGTGCGCAACAGGAGTCACAAGGGGGGAGGCAACCCCCACTCGTTGGGGTCCCGGTAGTGCCTCGTGAAAATTATTTTGGTGTGCGAGCTCCAATTACAGCGGATCCACCCATGTTTTGTGCATGAGTTTGCACATGGTTTTGGGTACGATGGTTTTCGCCCGGTATTTTGTAGATATAGTCAAGGGAAATACGGTTATGTTCTAATCTAGGGTTAATGGATTTGGGTTTATGTATGCTTTGGCATGTATATATATATATGTTGTAACACTAAAAGGAATATAATGAAAAATCAAGTTGGTCGTCTCGATTTGGGATCCAGGGTGTAAAAATTTTGTTTATCTCGTTTTATGTTTTATGCTCGCCATTAAGCTTATTTTCTTCCGTTATAAGATTTGTGTGTAGATAATTTCTGCTTAGGGTTAAACCTACAGATCTCGTAGAGTTTCCATAGTTAAAAGAGTCAACTCGCGGGCACCGGGAGTACGGCCACTTTGGTTAGATGCCCCCGCAGAACCCGAGGCATTGATCTAGGAGGAATGGATGGTGAGGATTAACCCCGCAGAAGCCGAGGTGATTAAAGATAGTGGATGAGGGGTCAAGGGGGTGGCGAAGCGGTATGGAAGTGAGGTTATTAGATCTTGAGGATCAACGAGAGAGATTAAATCGCAGAATGGCAGAAGGGCCTTAGGAATGAGGAAATGGGGACTGTTGAGCAAGCATGGTCGATGCGATGGAGCGACAGATGCGATGAAGCACTCGACCATTTGATCCGGGAGGAGATTGACTATGGGATAACGTACTCCGTGGAGGATGGAAGGGAACAACCGTCAAGTGCGATGCGCCGATGGAGCGAGGACCATTAGATCTTAAACAAAGATCAATGGTGGAGATTGGCTCGAGGGATCAATTATCCATAGAAAGGAGTGCGGGGCGTGACCCTTTGTAGTTTGCGATGGAGCTTGCACCATTCGATCTTAAAACAAGATCAACGCAGATTTTCTCCCGGACTCAGCCCATCTACAGAAGAAAATACAAGGGGAACAGAAACGGGAATCGCGATGGTCGATAGCCGATGGGCTTAGTGCTTGGCTCAGGCACGGGGTCATATGGCGAAAAGGGCTAGGGCTTAATCCGAACAACGCTAAGGACCAACGTTTGAAAAGGAGCAAGAAAAAGGCCAAAAATGAGGTTTTTAAACCTTTTTTAGGGGTTCCGATGTGCATAAAGAAGGGGTTTTAAAACCAAACAAAGAGGATTTATAAGGTTTTTAAGAGGATTTTGAAGGAAATAAAGGAAAAATGAGGAAAATGGGTGACATGAAGGGAATTTTTTGAAATGGAGAAATGGTGGGAATTATGGCTTTCAAGGTGCTTTTCTTTTTGAATCAGCAGGGCTTTGAAGGATTTCTCGGTGGAAACAACAAAGAAGATGATTTATAAGATAAAAGACACCAAGAAAGCTTCAAGAACTAGCATTTTTCCATGAAGATTTATTCTTGAAGGCTTAAGAATATATTTAGCCATCATTTCGGTATAGCATAAATTATAGATGGCTAATAGTCCCCTTATATTTTTAGTTGTTATATTCCCTAAGTAAAGAAATATTTCATTCATCGCTTCTATCATGGAGATTTACAAGGTTTGAAGTATATGTTATATGACCCACTCTCTCACCAATGCCGATTTGCAAGGGACTATCCGTGTTGTAGCCAATGGCCCATGCAAGGATGCACCGCAATGCACCTCCAGACACTCCGAAGGGTGTGTTGGTCACTCCGGGAGCATAATTGTCAATGTTCCTAGAATATCCACATGGCTGGGCCTCCTTCTAGAAGAGTTGATATGTGTCAAACCTTGAATCCAAGTGTCCATATAGCACCCATGAACCTGGAAAATGTATTTCCTATTATTATAAATTCATTCATCGAGAAACTACCATTAGTTTCCCCATAAATTGAGCACTATCCTAGTTGCTAGGGAGGGAATAATTTTGTGAAAATTTTGTCGATTCTCATTCGATAAGAGAGTGAAAGCATTGATACAGTATGTTGGGATAATGCTAGATGTGATGAGGTTGGAATGGAGGCCAGATGGGGCTCGACAACAAATTGATCCATTGGTTGTAATATTCCCCTTATACTCTTTAATAAAGATTTTTGTTCATTCTCCCATAGATATATCTCTATTTCTCGTGAAATGAATTCTTGAATGATGTATATATTTCAGATCTAATTGATTTGAATTAAGTAAGATAAGTTGATAGTCTTATATTTTATGTTGTTTGTCGTTCTCTATTTGTGTTTGTAGGAATTGAACTAGCCGCTCGAGTTGATTGAACAAAACAATGATGGAAGGACAATGACAAGTGAAAGAATTACAAGTAGGCTCCTTTTCCATTCCGTATACTTTTCTTTTAGAGAAAATGATAGTTATTATTTCCTCTATTGTTCCAATTCATAAGCACCACACTTAGGGAATTTTATTTATCCATAGATCGTAATGTAATTCCGCATCACCCGCATTCCATCATTCCTTGGTCTCCACCCGTATTAAATGTGGACTACCCCGCCCCTATTTCCCACCTCTACTCGACACCTTAGACACGACAACAATTCATACCAACCGAGTTAACCAGATCAGATGGAAGAAGCCACCATAGATTGTATCATGGATATGCAAATCAAGAACACTCGCCAAATAAGATCCTAACTCTATCGTTGTTAAAGTTCACAACTCCTCCACCAAGACAAGTGGTTCACTTAAGGACCAAGTCTTTAAGTTTTCACCACTGGAGGAACTCAACACAATGGGGACCATTGCTTCCTAAAAAGGAGGAATGATTGAGGTGGATATTGGTGGCCACCCACCTATTCCACTTGGGGCCTCACCATTTTTTCTTTTAGTTTTCGCTCTAATTATAGCATAGTTTAATATTTTTAGAGGTTTTTTGAGTCCTAATCTTATGGAGCCGTTTTTGAGCCCCTAAACAATGTTTTGGGCATAAAACCTAGAGAATTGGTGAGTGTGTTCAAGACTTAACATTTTCTATTAGTATTTGTAGTCCTCCCATATATATTTCCAACGATGTACCATGTGTATCAAACAGAGATAGTATGCCAGGTTACAACCCCGAAATGATGTACCAATTTATCTCGATTTTGGCCCATATTATGGAGTTTAATCTCCTAGGGTTAGGTTTTTAGATGCATAGGGTTTTCCATTGTTTCTCAATAATATATAGGCCTTTGAGCCTCATCAGAATAAAGAAATTCAAGAGTCCCGTAGCCACCACATCTCTTCTTCGCAGGATAAGCTACTAGCACTCCGAGAAATAGTTTATTTCCATTTTGTCCGTAAAAAATTTCAGCTTTGATATTAATGAAATGAAGCATTATTTCCATTGCATTTTCAAGTTTATATATATGTGTATTATTTTAATTCATGTATAAATCGATCATCTGACTACCCCTACTTCCCGTACCTCACTTGCCCAACTGGCTCTTCCCTCCCCGAAAATCCTTTAGATTCAAATCCCTCTCCTAGTCAAGAAAGGTAACACCATAGGTTATCACTTAAAAGAAAATGGAAGAATAAAATAGAAGCGTTGGATCCACTCGAAGCACCTTCGATGGAGATTCCCCCGTTCAAAAGGAACATCAACCTAAGTCATAAAGAGGAAAGATCTTAATTCGTGTCCAAAAACCCTTAGCTCCTACCGTTAAACTTCTACGGTATGTCGCAGAAGTGACCTACAACATGATAAGCCTCCCCCATTCCATATCCAAAGTTTATATAACCAAAACCAAGCTTATGTATTTTCTTCCTCCAGGTTCTCTCCGCTCAAAAAATCCCCTCTATCTCCCCTCCAAACCCTTCAAATATATTTCTGGCCCCAAAACCCCCAATGATATTGCTCCGCATTTTTCTAGATTTCACCTCATTTTTCTTCAATAAGTCGAGAAAATAGATCTCTTCACCAAAAAGAACAAGATCCAAGTACTGTGAGGAAGTCCCTAACATCAATTAGCAACCCTTACTAAAACATCCAACCTAGATGAAGAATAAAAGCTCACCATTAGTTTGGAAAATTAAAGAAGAGGATCACTAAGATCAAGGATCAAGCACATAAGTTTGAAGTATTGTATCAATATGTTAATGAGCCAATAGTCAACTAAAAATTACCACCTCAAACTCTTTTCACAGAATGAGGAACTTAAGAGAAAGAACAAGGAAACTATAGAAGTGGAAGGTTTCAAGTTTCCATCCCCGTCAAAAATCTCAATGCTCGCATTGGCCATGTGTTTGTAAAGTTTTCCACCCCTACTAAACGTGGTCTAGAAGTACGTTCGTCAGCTCCGCTTTGACCGCCATCTCGATCGTTGTGTCTCTTTTTCGACATGGATTCATGAGGGCATGCATCAAATTAAGTGTGGGGGAGATGTTGAACCCCTATTTTTTCACCTCTTTTCCACTCTTATTGCTACTTTTAGCTCCTATTTTGTCATACCAATCAGCTCCTTTCTACTATCTTTTGTCATCCATGTGCCTCAAACCATGCTAATTCCTTAACTCAGGCGAAATGCATCAAACAATGTTATTTTAACTATTTTGTGATTAAACTTAGGTGACTAAGCTATATGCTTGTTTTGTTAACTAATATCTATGGGTTATAATGGGGAGGGTATGTATCAATAGACTCATTTGAGCTAAGAAGAAGAAGATTTTCCACTCATACATGGTTTAGAATATCCGTAATTAAATACTAATCCAAGAACCGGACTAAGAGGTTCAAAACCACCGTAGCATCCTTTCAACTCTCTAGGTGGTCACTCACTACCTTGGTGTCCTCGAACGATCTACCAACTCAAGGATTGATCATCCTTATGCACACTAGCTTCCATAATTTGTCTAAAATAGTCTTATCTTATCCATGTAGCTACAAATGGAGTATGGTTGAACCGAAATCTAAAGGATCGAATATTGTAATTAGAACTCGATAGGTTGAATTAGTATAGGGATTCGTTGGATCTAATTTTCATACTATTTTGTGCAAATTGAAGGTTTTATATAAAACCCGCACTAGAGAAAGATTGAAGTCCTCGAATTTATCAGCTTTTTGAGTTATTTTCCGTCGAAGTGTAACTTCGTTTTAATTGAATCCTACTTTTTTCATGACTTGAACCTATTTGGTTTGAGCTATGGAATGAGGAGTTGATATATATAGATCCGAATTAGTTTTTTGAGCATATTTTTCCTTCGTACATTCACATCGTTGTGTGTAGCAAGGGCCCACCACAGCCTAGGAAGTTTTATTCATTGTAGGTAGAATTTTAAATTAGTTGTACGACTCTTCAATCAGCTTTGATTTTACATTACATTTTAGCTTCAATTAAATTGTTTACATCATCAACCGTTTAATAGAGTTTTATTTAAGTGTATGATTGTATTCCGGCATAGTTGACTATTTTCATTTTAGTATGATCCGTATAATTATCCTCATTTAAACAAGTTCACAAGACTTGCTTGCTAATTCCTATTCACTATATCTCCCAATCGATTTGTAGAAGAGAACCGAGACTTTACCATCGTGAATCCATATTAAAACCAATGGATGGGTGTATAAATTAATTTAGTGCAGATTAAATCCTCTCGTTCTACCTTTCAAACGTTGATAATGGTGGAATTTATCAAAAGAAAGCATGGACATAGTGTTTCAAATTCTATTTAGAATTTCTCACGAAGTTGAACGCTAATACTTTTGAAAGTTTTCAGGTTTCCATAAGGGATCAAAGACTTTGAATTGGATGTAATCCCCACTAGGGTCAATCTTCTTATATCTAAACAATGTCATTTAACGATTTGATTTAAACATCGTAGTTTTCAAATTAATTGGGGGTGTCAGAATGGAACAATGAGAACTCGTAAGTGATAGTGATTTCGATCTTGAAATTATCAAAACTAAAAGGATTTACATACATATGTTTCATTTAATCATTACATTATGATTTGAATGTCATTTGGTTTGGATATTATTTACCAAATTTTGTGAGACTCGTGCATTTTATTTTGAGTGATATTAGGATGAGGAACGATATTTTTTCTATGGAGTGTTAAGATGCATCTCGGGCTAGATTTGGATAATTTCATGCAAGTTCCATTATAGTAAAGAGTGCGTTAGTGTCTCCAAACTTTTAAAGTTGAGTAAAAGTAGTTTTCTTAAAAAATGAATACCTATAGCTTTTGTTTTGAAATTTAGTCTTTATCACAAAGGCGTGTTAGGATTTCATGGATTTTGAATTAATTAAACCATAAAGCAGGACTATGTTTATTAGAGAAGTAAGAGGGACTATGTTTATTCAAATTTTAACCAAGTATATTGCTCGAGCCTAGGAGTGAATTTAAGGGTTATTATCGTGTATTTTTTCCTTACATTCATCCGTGTGATCCAATAACATTTCATAATTTTGTTCTTGTTTACTTTTCTAAAAACAAAGCTATAATCTCGGTTGTCGGGAAATTAGATCAAAATACTCGTATAGTGTGTGCAATTAGTTCAATCTAGAAATTAGAATCTATTAATTCCAATTAATCGAGTGTATGAGGCAAGTATATTTAGATTAGTTCTTAGCAAAAGCATATTTTTTTTATTGTTGAAAGCATTGAAGTTTTTGTGTGGAGCTCCTATTCTAAGTGTAGTCTTCAAGGATTGATTTCCAGCTTAGGATTGATCACCTTAGTTCTCGCATTAAGTTATGATTATGTGTAGATTAGGTCTTCTACCTCTTAATGTAGCGTTGATTTCGAATGGGGCTCGAATTACCGATTTAGTGTGTGAATTTCATTTAATAATGAATTTTCTTTCACAATATTGGAAGTAGAACTCGTAGTGAAGAATTAAGTTTTCATTCAAACATGACGACCGAAGAATAGAATAGGTTAAGTTAATAAATATTTCAATATTTTAAGTTGAATTTGATTACCGATTCAACTAGTGTTAACGAGATGACTTGATTTTCTTTCCGAAAGTTATTTTTTCATAAGCATTCATGTGTTTCATTACCTATTTAATCATCATAAGGAAACATTAAAACTCCGAATTAGAAACTCGAAACAAGAAAGTGCAATATTAACCCATGTTTACGAGCCCATCTTAACATATAAGTGTTGGAGGATTAGTCTAGCAATTATTTCTCCCAACAATGACATGGAAGCCCACGATACATAGGGTATATTCTCGGGAATATTCTTCAGCTTTTCCCAATGACACTATGACAAGTGTCACAACAATGATCTTCAGTTTGGTTTGAAGGTGAATTTTTTTTTACAAGTTTCTCCTAAGGCTAAATTCGATTTTATATATATATATATGGTTTGGGACAACCCAATCGTAGGTCGACACATGTGGTGCAACAAGGGTCGCCACCGCCCTCTAATGGACCCTATCCAAAGTTCTAATTTCAGCTTTTACATGGTCAAACTATATATATATTGTGGCGCATTATTCCAATGGTTGAATTATATTACATATGACAAAGGTGGGACATACATATTTTATATGGGTTTATTTATAACCCAAGGTTCAAAGGTGGGAAAATTTAATATCATATATGATGCATTTTATTATATTATAAGGTGTTAAAACTTATGGTCAAGTGATGGTGGATTTAATATCATATATCAAACATTTTAATAAACCTAAGGTTTAAAACCTTATGGTATCTGTGGGAAAAGTTTATGTACATATCAAGGAAGGTTGGGGCTTGACCGACCTCCATCACACCACTCTCTCCGCCACTACGAAAACACCAAATTGTCATGGGACTTAACCCTAAATGGTTACAACATATACTTACTCAAATGGTATCTCGGACGATGGGAATGGAGGGGACCATCCTCCCATGCAACCACACCATACAAACTCTTCAAAGAGCCAATGATAAATGCACTTAGTGCACATTTAAAACCACACTTGTCCCTTCTTAATCCATATTTTAATTAATTTAACTCACAATTGAAACTCGTGTAGTTTTAGAGCCACCTCTAAATTGGGTGGGTTATCTAACTTCGATGGCCTTAATAAGAGTCTTCTCCAAATCTTTGGAGGAGATTTCAGAAAATTGAATGAAGCATATCCCGAGAGTTTCGACCAATTTTGGCTCAAGAAGAGTCATTCTGTACCAAATTGGCACGCTATGAATCCACGTGTACAAGTTTCAAAGGCAAAGGAGTAATTTTTTAAAAAAAAAAAATTGTCACTTTGAAGAAAAAAGAAGCCGAGGGTTACCAGGAGGGAAGGTCAAGTGCCTAGATCAATGAAGACCAAATTAGAGCAAGAAGAGTCATTTCGATAGATTTGGACATTATGGACTCATCGACGCATGTTTCGTAGAGCTACAGGTGAATGTAAACAACATTTATTTCACCGTTGATCTAGTACAAAGGTCCAAGCAATGGATGATGGACTAAGGAGATGGTGTCAAATAGTGGGTAAACTCCATCAAAACTCGTGTCGATGGATCAATTGTGATATTTTGCTATACTTATTCTTGTTTTTGTTCAATATGGGTATTTCTATCCTTTATTCTCCTTGAATTTAATATAAAAACTCAACTAATTTTTCCCGTTTGACACACATAACCACCAAGGAACCTATACATCAAGCATAAGATCAAAAATACCAATATGAAGATGACATTATTAGAGAAAAATAGCATTATTACTCGTATCAATTTGACAATGTAGATTGACCACATGCCGACCTCGAAAGTAAATTGCAATACCCTTGAAGAAATTTAAAACGTCTAATGTAAAGACAAGTAGCTCCGAACAAGTTAAAGAGTCTAGGAACGAAGAGTAATTTTTGTTGTGTCTTTTCAAGTTCCCTCCATTAGAGAGAAAGGGGAAGTGAATAATCTGAAAAATATTTTGAATAAAAGGAGCATAGATTGGGGAGCGTAGGAGAGCTTATTATCCTTCCTTTTTAGTCCGTACATGTGAAATAAATAAAGATAAGTTATTCACAACACATCCATTCATAAATTTGTGTTATAATATCTTATTTTAACCGTGTACATTTGATTACATTCCGTAATTAGTTTGACAATAACCTATAGTATTATATGTTTTCTAACACTTTATTTATGGTTCCATTGGTTGTTTATATATCTTTTTCTACTATGACCCTCAAACCTTTTTGAAGCGTCCCGTTTTGCAGTAGTCACACATTTTCTTTATTTGAGTGTAGCCCATTAGTTCGATACGGATAAACCATGACAAGAAGAGGTAGGAGGAGGAAATTCATGAGAATTAGTGAATTGTTAAGATAATGGAGATTTTAACCGAAGAGAGAGGGAGCAAGTCTTTTTTCCTTCCAAAAGTTGAGAACTAAGTTCTAGAAGTTCCACAAAAACATTTTACAACGCATACAAGTTTTCTAAAAAAGGGAACTACGAAAAATATATTGCAACACCTATAACTAGTTTCATTCATGCACAACATTGATTCTAGATTTCCTTTGGCTTCTTATTGCCATCAACTTTTTGGTATGAAAGGAAAGTTTGAAGTAGAGTTATGTTTGTGGTGGAGTTGCGTTTGACATTGGTGGTGTTTTATATGACAAGAGAGATGGAAAGGCAAGCAATAACATCACGATGTCATGGAGGAGGCCCATAGCTAATGCATAACTCCAAGAAGATGTACAAAGGTTGAAATCTCATTTAGAGGCCACAAATACTAGCAGAAATGAGATGCTAAGGTTGGAGATGTAGGATTGGAGGATGAAACTATAGTGGAAAGAGAAGCACCTATGGATGAATCTCACGAACTTAAACTATCGAGGTCAAGGTTAATTCCCAAGTTCAAAACCAAAACCTAAGTTGTCCATTTGTGATGACAATCATGTAGTCGATAATTTAATGGATTGGACTAGTGAACTAGACAAGTATTTCAAATACGAGGAGATCGAATAATATAAGTGGGTTAAATTTGTTGTAACTAGGTTGAAAGGCCATGCTACATTGGATGGGACAATGTAGGCTAAAAGAGGGAAAAAATGGAAACCATTGATTATAAATTAGGATAGGATGATATAAAATATGAAGGGGAAGTTTCTTGTGAAATAATGTCGCTTACCTCACAAAAAAGTAAATAACCTCGAAAAAAGGATGTTGACAGCTAGAGAATATACCGAGGTGTTTTACATGGTGAATTTGAGGATCGGTTATGTATGAGCCTCATAAAAGACAATGAGGTATATCAATGGCTTGAAGACGATTTAAGAGTAAATTAACATTCTTTCCCTCGTGATTATGGAAGAAGTATACTAGTTTTCCTTGAAGGCAGAAGAGAAGATAATGAGGAAGAAAATTCAAGAAAAAGGTCAGAGTTTTTGTAGAGGAAAAAGGATAGAAATATGGAAGAGGGAAGGCTCTAGCTCGAAATAATTATGTATAAATCAAGAAAAAATGACAAGAGAAATAACGTGACTCCCCAGAGAGGAAGACCGTATCGAAGACGTATAGAGAGGAGGAGGCATAAAGACTACCTAGTAGTGTAATAAATGATATGAAAACTTGAGAGAACTTAAACACTTATAAAAATGACGTTTTAATTTGACATATGGGATTACAATATTAATTTATAATTAATCCATAAATATGTTCATTTAATCATAAACTTGTAACTTAAAATGCATGGAAATAACTTGACCAAACCATCTATAAAAACAACATGAAAAAATCAAGGTTGATAACGTAGTTCACCCCTCCACCTATGTCTCTAGATTTTTCCTCCATCGACCGAATCATGTTTAGTGTCCTTCCGAAATGATGAATGTGTACACCGCTATATTACAAAAGTGTGGCCAAACCTAGATTCTTCTTCTACACAAAAGAGTCCGAGACTTGTACATATCAAAAAATTTCGGAAAAGACATCTTGAGTTCTCCAATCTCTCAAATAAATTATAGTTTCAAAAACTTCTCAAAAAATCTCTCAAGCTCTCTTGTCCTAAATTTTTGAGAAATCAATGCAAGTAGAATAGGGGTTGATTCCTATTTCTTGATGATTACTTGTGAATTATGTTGTATTCCTTTACATATTTACTCAATTATCATTCATCAAGAAATTATCAAATTATGTGTGTATGGAAAATCACAAAAAAACAAGACACAAGATGAAGGCAAGATGATAGGGAAAAACCCTCTTTAGGGGAAAACCCAACGAAATTATCTTCCTTAAATGTTTTATTTGAGAAATATTCACTCCTAGACATATACCAAACCTTTCCTCCACATCAAGTCAACCTTACAGATATTCGACCCACAAGAACAGCCAACTTGTCGTGAGCAACTCGACTATGTAGAAATTCTAGGATCACAAAGAGCAACAAACAATAAGACTTCGATTTCCCAATCTAAGGCCCAAAAGAGAGATATAGTAGTACCAAAACTTGATTTCCTTCTTCCTTTAGACCTTGACCCAACTCGCACTCCTCCTTTTGGCTTCCTTGGCCCACTTCACACTTTTTCCGGCCTTTAGTAGAGATATCGAACTCGCTTGAGATGAGATGCTCTAAATAAATTCGATCTCCTTTTATTTATAGGCTCTAGGTGAGGTCTAAATGGCCCCATTTAGGCATTTGATCTCATTTAGGCCGACTTTGTGTGGAGGTGACATAATTCAAATTTTAATTAATAATAAACATTTTTACATGATTCAAAAGTCAAGAATAGTATATAAATGTATAATGACTCTATTGACTCAATATTAATCCCAGGAGTCCACAATGGGGACTTTGACTAATATAATGATGACCTAATCATGAAACCCATGGTTTAGTAAGTCATTGATACAATAATAAAATTATTTTTCTTTATTCTTTCGTAAAATACAATACATAATGACTCAAAATACGCTTTATGAAGACTGCAAACCGAGTTACATTTTTCAACACTCCCTCTTAACTAGGGAGGTATTTATAATAAAAATACAATGGAAGATGTTAGATCTAAGACTTTTGTGATCCATAATGTAGATAAAAGAACCTTCGCATTAATTCAATAGATTAGGTTGACGTTTCGAACCAACTAATGTGGTTCATCCTCACGGCAAGGTGGAGAGAGTAATCAATATCGTGAATAAATAGTGGAGATGCATCATTACCCTGGAACAGTCAGTTGAGAACTACCTGTTAAGAATTAGCCGTTAAGACTAGTCATATGAAGTATCCATTAGAAAAGTTAGTTAATTAGTTAAAAATATAAATTAATTAACTAAATAAAATATTATTTAATTAAAATAATTAAAAATTAAAAATTGATTATTAATAAATTATTTAGAATAATAAAATAAATCAATAAAAAAATTGAAAAATAAGATTGATTAATTAATAAAGTATTTAGATAAATAAAATAAATCAATAAAATAATTAAAATACAACTGAAAATAAAATAATAAAATAAAAATAGAAAGACCAAAGAAGGAAATAAGATAGGCAAAAAATTTCTACGTAAATAGATAAAATAAAAAAATAAAATAAAGTAAATTAAAAATTAGTTAATTAAATAAATTATATTATGAAATCAAAACAAACATAATAGGTAATAAGAGTAAAAACTTTATTAATTTAATATAAAAAATAAAAAATTATTTAATTAATTAATTAAATATAAAAAATAATAATTCAATAATTTAAGTAAATAATGTATAACTAAATAAAATAAAATATAAACAAAGAGATCTAAGAAGGTACTAGGGAGGGGAAAATTTAAATAAATAAATAAACTTCACTAAATCAAGAAAAAAACAATTAAAGAATTACATAAAAATAAAAAATAAATCGATGAAAAAAAGAAAATATAAATAAATAAATATTAAATATAACTTTTACCCAAACAGAACCCATCCAACTCTTACTTAAATTCCATCATCACAAACTTTAGATTCTTAGCATGCCGTTCACCCCGATCGCCCCCAATTTCCTCTCATTTCGGGAAGTGATCTACCCTCGCAACAACTTTAGAGTCCTCAATACAAACATGGTGGCAAGATTTTTCCACGTGTTCGGAAGAAGAGCTAAGGTACTCTTAGGACCGATTATGTCTAATATGTTTTGGAAGTTTTTGAAAATAATGGTACACAAGAGATCTCAAGGTCTTAAAGCCTTTCAAGGCATATAAAGGATTGAGTGGAAAATATACTCGCATGGATCCCGTTTCCAAAGTCTCGATCTCCCCCATTTATCTGTGGGGACACAGATAAGATTTCCCATGTCCTTAGGAGGAATAATATCTCTACTTCTTCAAACCTCCTCTCGTACTATTAGAAATTCTCTTGCGTCTATTAAAGACCCTCGAGGACATGAAAGGATTACATGATTCCTCGTTCTTGTGGAACCCCCATAGGGGAAACAAGTCATCTAGTAGGTAGAGGATCCGGAGCATTCTCCGAATATTAGACATAATCGGTCCCATACCTCACTCTTGTCGAACATGTGGAAAAAAATCCCGCCACCACAAGCTTTGGCTGAGGACTTTAAAGTCATTGAGAGGGTAGACACTTCCACAATAGGAAATGGCGGGAGGCGATCGAAATTGAATGACATGCTAAGAATCTCAACCGTGATGATGATTGAAAATTAAGTAAGAGTTGATCGCGATTCTCGCCAAGTAAGTTATGTTTAATATTTATTTATTTATTTATTTTTATTTTTTTTCATTGATTTTTTTTTATGTAATTTTAATTGTTTTTTTATTGATTTATTGATTTATTTATTCGTTAAATTTTGCCCCCCTCCCTAGTACCTTCTTAGGGTTTCTTCATTTATATTTTATTTTATTTAGTTATAAATTATTTAATTAAATTATTGAGTTATTATTTTTATCTAATTAATTAACTAATTTTTATTTTATATATTGAATTAATAAAAAAATTACCGTCTTATTACCTATTATATTTATTTTAATTAAATAAAAAATTTAATTAATTAATTAATTTGTATTTTTAACCGGTTAACTACTTTCTAGTAACTACTTCTTAACAACTAGTCTTTAACTACTAGTTCTTAACAACTAGTTCTCAATGACTATTTCCAAGAATGATGCATCTCCACTATTTATTCACCGAGATTTATTAGTCTCCACCTTGTCCCGAGGATGAACCACATTAGTTGGTTCAAAACATCGAACTAATCCTAATGATGTGATTAATTTGAAATTTATTTGATCTACAAATTCAAGATATCAAACTATATGAACTATGAAGAGATTAGGTACTACAATTCCATAGACTAGATTCCTAACCAGGGTAATCTATCCATTAGACTTCTCAATAATTTAGGCACCACAATTCCATGGACTAGATTCCTTGACTCAATGTAATCTATCATGGGCACTAAGGTGGACTAAAGCTTTCATCCCTTCTAGGTACCATCAAAGCGTTACTTACTAACCACCAAATTAGGGATCTAGGTGTGCATCCGAACATGACACCCTCCCTACTACACTGTGACATCAATACAAAGTGTCATATTGATGTCCTCCTTAGTAATGCTTCACTCACAAAGCCTCAAAAAAAAATCTCTTCCAATTTATTATCATCAATACTATCAAAAATATCTATGAAACCAAGAATTTTTCTTATATATTCAAACTTCTTATTAGGAAGATTATTTGTTAGTAGGTATGTCATTCGTTCATCTATCGAGACATACTCTAACTTCATGATCCCATACTACACAAATTTTGTAATACAAGGAAACTTATTATTGATATGATTCATTCCGCCATGAAACACAATATCTCCAAACATCTTGATACAACTTTGATTATCACAGCTTAATAACAAGATGACCTGTATACTTCTCAAAAAATAACAGGTCAATCTCCCTTAACCAAACATCCTCCTTTCCTACTTCACATGCAAGCGTTGACATATTCTTCCTCGACAAAAGAACATGAGATTTCTTTCTACTCATCCATGAAATCATAGAAATCCATAAACTAAACATCCACCGTATGCTTCTTCCATTAGTCTCACTTGCTCCCCAACCAAAATTGGTTCAAATAATTAGTCTTACTTCCTTACTATCGTAATTTAAGTAGTGATGTATAGGGCCATGAACATACATCAATATTTTTTTGGTAGCTATATAGTGATCATGACGAGGTTCTAACTAAAATCGACTAAGAATGTTTACTACTAAACATATATTTGGACTAGTGTTTACCATATACATTAGAGATCCCACCAACTAACAACAAGAAGTAGGATCCATGAGACTCGATTCATAACTCCCCGCAACTTCTTAAGCTTGGTAATCATAGGAGTAGGCATTGGCTTGAAGTCTATCATCCCAAATTTTGGTAACATTTTGATGACGTATTTCACTTTGCCACAAATATATCTCCTCGGGTTTCTTCCATACTTCTATACCTGTGTGCTAGTGCATCAATCCTTGATCATTCATTTCAAATTCAGCTCCCAACATCTTCTTACATTCTCAATTTCTTTTTCTCCACACCAATGATTAGATCATCCACATATAATAGAATAATGTCGTACTTATTATTCAAAACATTGAAGTATATATTTGGATCAACATTACTCTTCATGAACCCAACTCTCTTAGATATATGCATCCATTCTTGTGTACCATGCCCTAGGATATTGCTTTAAGACATATAGGGACTTATCGATTCTACATACACATGATAGCCCATGCCATTCACTTCAGCACTGCTTTTCGATGTATACTTCTCCATCAATGTTCCCATTTAGAAATTTGGTATTTGCATCCATTTGATGGATATTTCAACCCATTGTAGGAACCAATGAAACCAAAGATCTAATGGTAGTATACCTTGCCATGGGTGAAAAGGTTTCTTCATAATCTATGGCTTCCTTTTGAGAGAAACCTTACAACGACTCTAGCTTTGTACTTTTCTAATATTCCATAAACAATGTGTTTGATCTTGTAGATCCATTTAGATGTGGAGAAAACGACATTTCACTAGGTCTATGAATGATTTACCAAACCCCATTATTCATAATTGATTGATATTCTTCCTACATTGCCTTCTTCAAAACTTATTGATGAGAGTAAATTTCACAATGTATATGGTTCAACCTTCAAGCAATTTTTCATATATGGAGCATATCTAGAATATCTCTTCTACTCTTTACTTTTTCTAAAGGTTCCTTTTGAATCTTCATGTCCTTCGCATCTTCCAAAGTAGCTTTTAACCAATTTTTTCCTTTCCTTGTGGCCTGGATGATCATACAGTTGAATAGGCTCACTTAGTCATTTGTCTTCTTCTTTATTTATAAATGATGATTTTCATGGTGTAGTTCTTATTCTTTCGAATATTGGAGATTCTTCATCACTGGAATCAATGGGGATATCCTTTGATTTCTCAGAGATTGATTTTCATCAAAATATCCCTTCTTACTTCAATATGTCTCCCTTCCTTGATGTAGATTATATATTCTTTTGAGGAGACACTATATTCAATAAATATTATTCCCTTTATTCTTGTATAATCAAAATTATTCCTCTTTCCCTTTGGAACTTGGATGTAGGTGGCTTCCAAATATTCATAGGTGATCCACACTCAACCTCTTCCCCGCGAATAATTCTTCGGGAGTTATGTTATCAGGACTATATGAGGAATTTTATTTTGAATGCATATGGCTATCATTTTTTAGTTTCTCCCCATAAGAATTTTGGTGGTCTTGATCAAGTAACCCTTCGTTAAAATTCTTCTTCAATCGACCTATTCTTAATTTCAACAACTCTATTTTGTTCGAGATATTAAGGAACAATGAACATCCTTTTAATTCTTTCTTCCTTACAATATGCAATAAATTCATTAGAATTGTATTCCCCCATCATTGTCATATATTAGAGTATTTATATTGCTTTCGGTTAAGGTTTCCACTTCATATTGAAACTCCTTGAACTTCTCAAATAATTCATCCTTTGACTTGAGAAGGTAATGTCATGTATTTTTAGAATGGTCATCTATAAATGTTACATAATAGATATGACCTCGAATTTATTTTTTTCATACATGGGCCTACACACAAAGAAGTGAATGAGGTTTGATATTCTCTTTAGACCTAGTTTCACTATTTCTCAAATAAATTTTTAAGTGTCTTCCTCAAAGAACATCCTTTTGCACACACTTTCATGATCTTCCTTGATATTGTAGATGCCATGAACCAATTGTCCTGAGAGTAGGAATAACCTTTTAATGTATATTACCATACCTCCTATGTCATAGCTCAATGGGACTAATTTCCATATGAACCAAATATTGAGGGAGGTGGTGTGATGAATCCGTATAAGCTTCCTTTCATGAACTCTAATAACTCTAGCTTTATGAATTCTAAAATATTTTCCTAAACCAATAATTTTCCATCAACGAAAGAAATTCTATCTTCTTTTATCTTATAAAAAATAAAACAGAAGAAAGTTATTTTTTAAAACCTTGAACATATAGTATATTTTAGGTGTAGATTCAATCCATTCTCCATCTTCAACGATGTTGATCCCGAGCCTTAGTAACATCATAGATTTTTTTGTCACCTAATTCCACCGCATGAGAAGATGGCTCGTTTGATAGTGTATGAAGCTCAAAAGAGAGGAATAACATGTTTATAAGTGTATGAAGTTGTTTAATTTCCCTTTCATGTACCTTTATGCTCCACCAGAATGATCCATTAATTATCATCACTAAGACAACCTATAAGAGCAATCAAGAATCGTTGACTTTGACCTTTGTTTGAATAAGTTTAAGCAACGAATTCTTTGATCTAGATTCCAGATAGTGTTGATACCAATTTTTATATAGCTTATTAAAGAGGGATAATCCATGTACATTCCTTTAGAGCCAACCAAGTGATCTTCAAACTTTCCCCGACCTTAGCTCGATACTACATGGAGAAATCAAAGCAAGTAGATTAGGGTTTGATTCCTTTTCTTGATAATAACTTGTCAATTATTTTGGCTAATTTAGTCTTTATTAGATTATATTTTACAAAGAAACTACCAAATTATGTGTGTATGAGAATCATAAAAACACATGACACATGATGTAGGCACTATGCCATGTAAACACCTCGCGACCGTAAGGGAAAACCGAGTCAAAATTATCTTCCTTCAATAGGTTTCTTTGAAACTCTTCAATTCCTAGAAATAGAACATACCTTTCCTCCACACCAAGTCAGACTTTCCAAATCTTTGAAAAATAGCAAGAACAACTTTTCCCCAACAAATTCGACTATGTACAAGTTTGAGCATAAGAAAGCAACACCAACACAAAAATACTTCGATCTCCCAAACTAGGTTACAAGAGAGAGAGAGAGTAGCAATTCAAACTTTTATTTCATTGTTCTCTTTCACCGTGACCCAAATCACACTCATTTTTCTTTCCTTGACCCACTTCACACTTTTGGCTTCGCATGTATATAAAACTAGCTTGAGATGAGATGCTCCAAATGAATTTTATCTCCTTTCTATTTATAGGATCTAAGTGAGGTCCAATTGGTCCCCTTTTGGTCGACTTGGTGTGGAGGTGAGATAATTCATATTTTACTCAATAATAAACATTTTCCCATGATTTGAAAGCCCAAGAAGGATCTCTTTTAAATGCACAATGACTATTGAATCAATATTAATTCTAGTAGTCTACAATGGGGACTTTGACTAATATAATGATGCTCCAATCATAAAACCCGTGCTTTAATAAGTCATTTATGCAATATTAAAGTTTTTTTTTCTTTATTCTTTTCCGACAATTACATTGTACATAATGACTCAAATACATTTTATGACGATCTAACCTAGTTGCATTCTTCAACAAAAATATCATACCGCACAAAGTACAGGGAGGGTTTTTTATGTAGATTTCAATACCCCCAAACAAAGGAGAGAATATATCTTATATCGCATAAATCATGGATAAAATAATCCCCCTCTATATGCCTTAAAATATGCTTCATCATATTTATGTGGAGTAAATATCTCAAATCCACCTATCAAGGTCCCTATCCAAAAATTAAGGGATGAGAGAAATGCCATAACTCTACCACCTTAAACTTGAATTAAGAACGATTTTGAGAAAAATATTCTCATAATTCCAATTTCTATTTTAAAACTTTTAAATATTAAACTATGAGTAATATTCACATGAAGTTCAAACCTATGATTACCTAGGCTTTTTTTTAATGAAATTTTCCTTTGACATGGTACTCATCTGGAATGTTCCACGATCCTCTTGGACTGTCACCTCCCTAAGGAGAAAGCTTTTGGTCCACCTAAAACATTTAAGAAATTGAGAAATATTCCCTTCATCAAAAATATTTTCTCCTCAAACTACTCAAATTAAGACCTTGTAGTTTTGTCCTTGTTTGAAATATTTTTCATGAAATTGACCGAATTCTTCACTCGTGTAAGTAGTGAATTGAAAGAGCCTCTTGACATACCTAATTTTGACAAAATTGTAATTGAGCAAGTTGATAGAAATCTACTTTTTAATCCCTTGCTAGAACTATATCATGATGCTAGCGCTTTAATGTCATTATTGCTTCCTAGAAATATTGGCTCGGAGGAAAAATATTTGTATCTTCATAAGACAAAACATGAAAATAGTTTTCTAACTCAACCAAAAAGATCTCCATGTACAAGAATAATGTGTTCCAATATATGTCTACTATCCAAGCTTATATCATAAATCCCCGGATAAAAATACTATGGAATTCTTATTGCATTAGTAGACTTTTGTGTTGCCTTTGAAATTATGTGCATTCCTCGAATTATGGCCTCATTTAGCATATAATGTGAAATATATAATAATTTTAATTATGCGATTCATTCACATAAACTTTATTAAAATTATTAATGCTTTATTTTTGCTCTCCCTCCAAATTATTCTCTTTCAAACAAAAATGTTTTTCACAAAAATGTCGATACACTCTTGACTTCATAATGAATCCTTAACGTGGTACTCATATCAAAATTTACCCATCATAAAACTGAACCGCAAAGGAAGAAAAATTGGATAAAAATATGAAACTGTCCTATACAAGCGTGTTTTCCCAAATTCTCACATTTACATTGTGCTCTAACATAATCTTACAAAACAGACAAAGTGCCTCCATTGCATTCAATTATCAATATTGACATTTCCCGGTTAATAATATCCTCATATTAGAATAAAACCCTTATATTTAATGAGTCCCATCATCATTGTTCTTTGGATGCATTCTAAACTTCCATGCTCTCGCAATGATAATTGCAAATTTATTTTTTTGTCCCGCAATATCTAAACATTGAACTTGTTATGCAACTCAATAATATATTTGAATCTGAACACATTCTCAATTCCTTATTTGTAGAGGAATTTTTGGGGGATACAATGTTTTGTGATCTTGATTCTATCCCCGATTTTGAAAGATGGATTTTGCGATTGGAAGTAACCATCAAGTTCGTGGAGGAATGCCAACACTCAAAATTACATTGAATGTTATAAGAGTTGCGAAACTTATGAGTTCAATTCAAAAAACGTGTTTTGAAAAAGTCATGGTGCTTGGCAAATTTGGTGATAGCATAAAAAACCTTTAATATTAGACATTGACTTTCCATTCATATGTAGCTTTATGTTCATAGGAATCTCTACACCCTCATGAATTTGTAGTCAATTCAGATTATTATAATGCCTAGTTTCTTGTACACTACCAACCAATGTGAAATATATACCACTTATGCAATTTCATGTTGACCAATACATGGAACAATTTGGTATGCCTCGAAATAAATTTCCCGTCGAGGAATGAGCTACCAATCTATCAACATATCATTAATGTGGAAAATTGTACTACTCCATGGAAATTGATATCATGGTACCGTGGATCAATCCCAATAACTGCATTGAATCTCGATTCACATTATAACTATTACCATAAAAATTCCAAACAACCATTTGGATATGGAATCATCCAACTAAATGGTCAATGGAAACTATTTTTAGAAAAATCATGGGTTGACTACCCACCAATCCTCCGGATGGAATGTGGAATATCCACTATTTATCTATCTCAAAATTATTGTAATATTGCCGCAAGGATATTTTGGGAAATACAATATTCGTTTTTTATTGGTTTTCACATATGGAAGATGAACAATAAAACTCTATTGATCATAAACTATCACTGAGTAATCAACTTGATGTAGAATAGGTCACATTAATTTTATTGGCCTAAAAAGAGAAGCTACTTCAAGATATGCATATGCAACAAAATCAATTAACTACTTTGCACCTCGGAACTCATAGCATCCATTCAATGTAATTTCTAGTTGTACACCTAGAGTGAACATGTAATCCCCTTCATAGAATTTTTATATGGACCATGCAACCCAACGACCTCCATTGGAATTTTTTAACCATCATTGGAGTAATTGAATTGACTGTGGCATATGGAAATGTTATTATGTGGTCCATGCCACCAAATCTAACAACAAATCATGTGTTTCAACGAAATGTTAATTCTAGAATTAGCATTGGAATATAAATTCTAATGTCACCCAAGTAACGCGAAATGGGTTTTAGTTGTACCATAGCCACCCTCACACATAATTATAACCTACAACATAAACAAAGGGAAAATTTATCATGATATTAACTGAACCGTGTCTCATACTCCATGAATTGTTTTTTCCATGACCCGTTGATATGAGCCATGTAATAAATGTATCCCACTAACAAGTTATGATCATTCCCCGCGGCTAACACCCATGGCCCAATTATATCATGGATATATATGGGATTAACAAATGGGGCATTATCACACTCCGTCAACGTAACCACCCATGAACAATTAACCAAACATATAGACCTCTATTTAATACACATTTGCGTCGCCTACATAATATGGAACTCATACCACGATAATATGATACTCCATTGCCATTTTTAAAAAATAAAAATAGATCCGAACAAATGTAAATGGACTTGTTGATCTTCGAAATGATAAAATCAGATTATAGCCGTATTTGATCGAGTCTCTTCCCATGTTGTCCTATTGACAAATTTCTATTCTCAAGAATGAAACTTGGAACCAAACTTTTCTAGCTACTAATGAACATATAAATTTAAAACAAAATACACATTGGTCTACATCAATGGCACACAACTTGATGCATAGTAAAATAATTTGGTATCCTTCATTATTCCTATCTAGAAGGAAATCATTTTTACAAAGTTCTCCAACATCCATTACGTAAATTTTTAGGTCTAAAATGGGCCTCCTAAGAAAAATAAAAGTACAACCAAAATAAAATTTATCGTAACTAATAGGATTCAATATGACGATGTCAACCATGGGGGATGATTCACCATAT
Source organism: Pinus albicaulis (assembly GCA_034641835.2). Classification (NCBI taxonomy): domain Eukaryota; kingdom Viridiplantae; phylum Streptophyta; class Pinopsida; order Pinales; family Pinaceae; genus Pinus; species Pinus albicaulis. The sequence goes on from CM076569.1 coordinate 963,020,681, forward strand.
TTATGGTAAAAAAAGTAAAAATATTAAAAAATAATAAAATAATAAAACTATTTTTTCAACTTGTATTTTCAATTTATCTTCCTAAGGTTTTACTCAAATTTTGAGCAAGAGTACTCATTGGATGCAAAATTTAAATCCGCGTCCAATGATCACCCACATTGCATAATACTTTATAGACTCCCCTCAGCAAAAACATGATAAATGCCTCAAAAACATGATCGCAATCGCATTTTTAATGTATTTCTCATTTTTCATGGTAGTAGGAAGTCCATAAAAAGTATGCAACATGGGTACTCCTTGGATGAGGAATCCAATTATGCATCCAACAAGTGTTCTCACTCGAAATAGGAGTAAACCCATAAGGAGATAAGCTGAAAAAAACGACTTGAAAAAGAAGTTTTTTATTTTTTCCCGTAAAAATCGATACGTAATATAGTATTATTTTATTATTTCCAATATTATTTTATAATTTCCCGAGTAGGCCCATTTTGTACCTCAAAATTCTCCTAAAAATTACAATATTTTTATGTCAAGAATGTCATGGGTATGCACAAACAACCTTATATAAAAAAAAATTAATTTCGGAAAATGTTAAGAGAAGGATTTCATTTAAGGATAAATGTAACCCATTTATTACCAAGCCAACTACAAATGGATTATTCTTTAATTTTATTTCATCATGTTTTTTTCCTTGAATGGTATTTGTTGGACTATTTTTTTAATTTTTATGGGATCTTGCATAATCTTTCTCCAATATTACTAAAGTAATTTTGGATATATATTCCAACATTTATCAACCAAATGACAACTTTGTTGACAATGTGCATGCATGATTGCAACTTTTTTTTTGCCATTAACTTTCTTATGATTCTAACATTGGCCTTTTCGTTCCTTTCCTTCAACATTTTTCTCGTATAAATACATTTTATCTTCCAAGAATTTGAAACCTTAGGAATATATAGGCCACAAAATGAACATGGAATCTTATGCACAAAATTCTACGAATGGAATTTCCATGCTTGTTATAATCAAAAGAAACTTTTGTATAACCATGCCTATACCTTTGACGATCACCTTTTTTAGGATTTTGATGAGATGAACCTCAAGAGATGGAAGTTCCTTTTGAAACATAATTTTTTTAGCACTCTTATATCTCTCTCCAATATCTTACTTTCCATATACAATTCCAACATATCGAGGGCGATATTTAACCATAATTGGATTTATTATTCCTTGAGAATGGCTTCCCAAGCCGTTCCCTTCATAACCCATTTTCAATAACAATTTCAACCCAACTCCTCGATTTTTCTTCTCGAAGGAACCAAAAAAAACATCTTCTTCAAAAAGAAACTCAATGTGAGAAAGTGTTTATTACCTTATTTTCCTTTAAGATTCACGCACTTTTCTAGGGCCTCTTTCAAAGCTTGTAATTGGAAATCCATCACTGTAGTTTACTCTGTCAGCTTTCCTCATCTTCCATTGCTTTCAAATATTTCCACAACTTATCCCTTTCATCATCAACATACAACTCCTCATAGTTAAGAATTTCTTAAACATATTTGAGTCTTCGATAAATATTTGTGCTGATCGATAAAGACTCATTTTTGAAGTCAACATTTTGAAACTTAGAAATTACTTTCTTACGTAGTTTCCTTCTTCTTGCTTGAATTAAAATTGGAGAAATTAACCCACTAAGCTAGACAAAGGAAACACTCCGATACCAAATGATATGGAAACTTGAGAGAACTTAAACACTTATAACAAAGAATTTTTTATTAACCATATGGGCTTGAAATATTGTTACAATTAATTCATAAACATGTTCATTTCATCATAAAATTGTAACTTAAAATGAATGTGAAAGAACTTGGTCAGCATGAATAAACACAACAAGAAAACATCAAGGTTGATACCGCAGTTCACCCTTCTCCACCGGCCATGTCTCAGATTTTCCTCCAATAGCCTAATCACTATTATTGTCTTTATGAAATGAGGAATGTGTATATTGCTCTTTCAAAAGGCAGCGTCAAACCTAGAGTTGTCTTCTACTCAAAGAAGCTTGAGACTTTTACATATCAAACAAATCCCTTTCAAAAGATGTATCGAAACTTCCAAGCTCCAAAAGAAATGAAGCTCTCAAAAACATCTCAAAAATCTCTCAATACCTCTTCTCCTACACTCTCATACCACAAAAAGTACATAGTATGGTTATATATAGCTTTTAATACCCAAAAAAAAAGGAGAGAATATCTTTCTTAGATGCCCTACCGCAAGGAGAAAATAAATCTATAAATCTCTTAAAATATTCTTCATGAGATTTATGTGGAGTAAATCCCTCAAATACATCTTAAAAATTAAACTATGTGTACATTCACTTGAAGCTCAAAACCCCATTAACTAGGATTCAATGAACTCGGCTTTCGACATGGTACTCATTAAAAAACAAAGCCGCGCTCATCTTTGGGATCAATCAATGCAAGAAGTCGGGTCATAGATATTTTGAGTATCCTAAGAATGGCAAAGGGAGCATGTAGATATGAATATGTAGCTCGACTTGGAAGTAGTAGAAGGACACAAAATTGGCAAGTGTAAAAATTCACTAGGTAACAGGAGAAGCTTTAATTATGAATAAGGTGTTATTGAAACTAGCGAAGGGGGGCTATCGAATCAACACAAAGAAAAGCATTATTTAGGATCGTTTTCAAGTGCGTAGTGGAAATGCTACAATGTGGTGATTGACAATGTGAGAACTTATAATATAGTTTCCACAAAAATGGTGGAAAAACTTAGATTTAAAAAGGCTAGAGCATCCAACACCATATAAATTATCATGGCCCAAAAATGCCACCAATTGTTGGAAAGGGAGAAGAGTAAAGTGGAGTTACATATAGGCCGACATCGTGATAAGGTATTGTTATCACCAAACATTGATCATCTAGCAATTTCCAAATCCGATGGATCGAAGTACACCATGTAAGACTAGTTTTATCGTAGTAAAATTACTTTCACGATAAGAAATAATATAATAAACCATATTTTTGTTAAGTTATTTCTAGTTAAAATAAGAAACCCATGAGGAATAATTTAATAAATTCTTATTTATTTATTTTCCTCTAGGAATAATTAATTAAAATAGTGTTTAACTAATATTCGTTGTCACATTTGACCCAATTATGAGAAATAATTAGATAAATCATTATTTTTCTTATTTTTCTCTAACATAATAATTAATTAAATCATTATTTAGTTATTATTATTCCTTGTTAAATTTGAATAAATCACCTAGGAATAGTTAAACAAACCATTATTTCTTTAATATTCCTTAACCACATTCCTAAAATGATAAATAAATAATTTATTTGTTTATTATTTCTAAATAAAGTTATATAACCAATTTAAATATGTTTACCCTCCAACAAAATATATTAAAATATTCCAAGTACATCTAGATTATGCTTAATAATATATTATTATTCTCCATTTTCAAGGATAAATCAATATTTTATTATAAATAATAGTGTTTTTTCCATTCATTCTCTACTTCGATCATTCTCATTGTCACTACCATAAGTTCTTTTTCCATATGAGCTCTCACTTGAGTTTGTCACATATTTTGGTTTCCATATCATTGAGAGAGAGAGACCATGAAGTCGAAGCATCGAGGACAACCAAGAAACCATAAAATTTGAGGAAGAATGGTAACACTTAGTTGTTTCCTTCACCGGGTGTTTTATAATATTAAAAAAAATCTTTAAAATTGTCTTTTCCATTGCTTATTTGGAGTTAATTTTTAGTGCTCATATTTCTTTTCGCTCGTTTAACTACTTTGCTACATAGATTTGGGTTTTTTCAAGATTTTTTTGGAATTTATATTGCGCATATAAAGGGTTGAATATAAATTTATTTTGTGAGGGATATAAGTCATTTGTATCTTAAGTAAGGTATTTTAGTACACTTTCCGAAAGATATTACACTAACTAATGACCACTCCACCGTTGTAACTCGCATTCCTGGGTGAAGATGAGCTTTAGCGATTAGGATTTTTCTTCATCTCGTTTTTAGTCTATTGATGTTTTTTTCTTATATTTTCTTCCTAATTTAGTCAAAATTCTAAATTCTCAAGGTTTTTGGTGTTTTCCTTACGATTAACAAGTACTAGCCGCACTAGAGACGACATTTTTCCCACAACCTACCACCCGGTGAACTCAAGAGCATAAATCATATTTTTGTTCCAAAAAAGTGTGATTTCTCCTAGAAATCACACTTATCTACCCCAAAAAAGTGTGATATCACCTCTTTCGAGGTCGAATATGCATTTTGGATTTTTTTATTTTTTTTCCCCGATTTTTATCTAAAATTGTCAAGGGTTTTTCAGAAGGGCATTGTTTTGGGTTTTCCGACTCGTTTCAACCCATGTTAGGTTCGTATATGCTAATTTTATCTCCTTCGAGTATAAAAAATCCCCTATAAGCCAGACACTTCGCATTTTTAGGAGGAGTTGAGTCGAGTAGGTAGTCCGAGATTTGCACCATTTTCTGGCCGATTGTTTCAAGGTTTTATCCATGTTTTTTTCAAATCTTTAAGATAGGCTATTGTTTCATCCAAAATTACCTCTTGAGTTTTGTTTCATATTTTACCTTAGGGCCCCTTAGTTTCCCCTTCTAGGTTTTTTACCTTTAGCTCTATATTTTTATAAAGACTTTTTACCCTCTAGTTTGTTGTTGTTTTTTTCCGTCATTTCCAACAACATTGAGTCATTAGATCCCGCCCTCACACATCGAAATTAGATATTATGGCCATTTTAGTGTTGTCGAGTCAATTTCGCCTTCGTTTAGTCTAGTTGTTTGAGAGCCTTTTACCGGGTTGGGATCTATGAATGATTAGTTGGATTAATTTTATTGTCATTTCAATTTTATTTACAATTTTCAATAATTTTCTTTTTTAAATGTATTGTTTGGGCTTAGTTAAAATAAACACACTTATTGCACACACTCACATCTAAAGAAAAGAGGGCTTGGTTTACACCGCAAATAAAAGACATAAAAATCATAATTTAATTAATCCCTCCAATACGTATCCTTGTTTATCACACTTCAACCTTTGCATGTCACGAGCTTCCTTTCCATCATTATGCCCCAAGGTATGTCACAGAGACTCTAAGGAAAACCCTAAATTTCTATTAATATGTATCACTCCCCGTAGGGTCCGAGTTAGTCCTCCGAGTCCCTCATTATGACTCGGTCTTTTGTTCATCGAGTTTTTCCTTTGACTCCACTTCTTCTCAACCATATAGGCACCATGTTGGGCGCCAATGCGTGTGTGGAAGCCAACCCCCGCGTGGCTTTATCCCTAATCCTCGGGAGTCACTTCTAGTAGAACCACCACAGAACCGTCCCAACTACTCATTTTCTACCTTTCATGGCGTTTAATCCTTCCCATTTTTAGCCAGCTAATCAATTACCCCATACTCTACAATGTAGTTGGCCGCCTATGCTAACCAAGCTTCCTTACAAAATCCATGTTTGAAGGAAACAACGAATAGGACCCCACTAATCATGTCCGCTCCTTTCATATGTTGTGTTCGTCTAACTCCATCACCGATGACTCCATTCATCTTCGCTTGTTCTAACTCATCCTTATCGGAGAAGATGCAAAGATGTACGTTGCCCAACCCATCGCATCTCATACCACTTTTGCGACTTCGCTAAAGCGTTTTTGTCATATTTGCAAGCTACCCCTTCGTTATGATGCTCGTACCGAATTATTGAACACATTCCATCAAACTTCTACCATGCTCCTTTCCCCGACCATGTACAAGAATGGTGTGGATGATGGAGAATATCTATAGCTCATACATTCGATGATCGTGTCTATGTGATTAGTTTCTTAGAACTCTCTTAGCCCCCATAGGTAAATACGTCGCACCTCGTTTTCCTCAAACCAAGGAAACGCTCTCCAGAGTTTTTAGAAATGTGACTTCATATATGCCTAATCAAAGTTATGTTTATACCCTTTACTAGATATTCATAGACTCGTGGTTCCATTTCACCGGGGAAATCTCATATTGCCAATGGTATCTTTAGATCCCTTTCACACCCATCACCATATGCTCATCCTCACATGAGTTATGGTTAACCCGAGGGGGGGACCAATTCCTCCAACACCTATCCCCCTCAGGATGAATCTGTCTGGTCAAAGTATGTCTTATGCATTTTTCCAACCACATCAATTGATGCCAGGGCCATTTGTTACTCAACCTATTTACCAAAATGTTTCCCCAACTCCTTTTATCCTTATGCATAGCCTAACCAGGCCCATCCCCTCTCGACATCAATTCCCCCGCCTCCAACACCCTTCTCAACCTTTTCCACAATAGCCGTATCCTCATTGAGGTCAAGTGTATTCTTAGAATATAGGACAAATCTCTTGAATTCCAGGAAATGAATAAGGGGAAGCAATCCGCAACCAATAAACTGCTACAAGACCGGGTCTCCAAGGTACTCAACCAAATCCACCACAAACGGGAACAAGCTAAATACCACAACCCGAGAAACAGAAATTAGCCAAAGTAGGAAAAGGTTATTCGTATGAACAATCCTTGTTCATGTTGTCGTGTACATCGCCATTATAGACATAATTGTCCCCTTTTACCCCCGCATGTGTCAAATGTGGATAACAAATTTCATGACATCAGCTCTCCTAATATCGCTCCATGTCAATCTACTATGTTCACTAATCCTTCCCCTCAACAAGTATATATTATTTCCCAACCACCACCCCTCAACCTCAACAAGCCTAGTCACATTGATTACTGCATTCTCATGATGAACTCTAACAAGGTTAACATCGCACGTCAACCTTCAAACCTAGTCGCTCCAATACATAAGAAAGCCACTACGTATGTAACCAAGTCCCAAAAAAGTATCGGTAGATTTTATTTAGACACAAAATGGTCCCTTACATATCCCCCAGCCCCTAAGGCAGATAATTCCCAAGATCCCTCAAAGGGCCATTACGTTGTAATGTTGCTTCTACCAAAACCTCCCACACCTATAGCATAGGATATATTTAAAGGGCTTCTCTCATTATCATGTCAATGCTATAAGTTCTCCGTACGTTCCGATTCCAAATAAATTATGTACTATATTATATGGGAATTATGGATCCTTCGTATGATTGCTTGATAATATTTTATGATCACAAGTCAAAACATCCACCTTTACCCTCATCCGTTGCTTTCCAAATACCACAACATATGCAATGCCGCTGACCCTCAATGATGTATCATCGACGAGAGCGCATCCACCTATGTGATTTCCACCTATGTTTGGAAGAAACTTGGGTCCCTTGATCTGCCCCCATTCTCACTCATCGCTTTTCATGCTTGACGATCAACCTTCACATCCCCTTGGCATGTTTCAAATTTTCCTATCACACTTCGCGAGAAAGATTGCTCCTCGTATTGACTGCGATAATTCCTCGATGCGCCTTGATTATAATATCCTCTTAGGTCATAGATACACACGAAATTTTAGTTGTCGCATCTACGCTCACCATAATATTTTTCTTTTCCTCACAATAGAAATATCGTCACCATCAATCAATTGACAATTACGAGCCCAAGTCCGAGACCTCACTTCGAGTTTATTATATCATTGTTTGTTGATAAAAAATTAGTTTCACCTCTCACTAGTGTCTCACTAGGATTCCATAAACATTATGAATTAGTTAGTGCATTCCCTCGGTCCACCTCCTCCCATTTTTTAGCCCATCTCATCGCGTGTTTGCATGTTGAACGCATCTCGTGCTGTGGCCAAAAGTGGCTCGATACAAACCTAACCATCACCAACACCTTCGCAACGTAGACATTGTTCACTCAACACAACTATCAAGACCATATCCTAAAGGACATTCTCCTTTGCCGTGCTCTTTGTCATATTTTTCAACCAAGAATAGTCTTCCCAAGTCTCAACCATCTCCAAGTCGTTTTCTCCGTGCCATTACCCTTCAAGTCGATATTGTTTAGATCCCCCATCTAGACTCTTTTGTAGCCCTCCTCGCTGCATAAGCGAGTTTACAAAATTTAACCCTAGGGATCCCGCCTAGTACATTGATCCCCTCGAAAATATTCCATCATGAACCAAACCATATACCCTTTTCCACACTAGTTCAACCTATCGCTACACGCTCTATTTGTGTCATTACACAACAACCTCAATAGGAACCCACACCTATTGTGAAATAATTATATGAGGGGGGAAAAGCCCAAAAAGAATGCACCCAGTCAAGTCCCCAAAAAAATCCAACACCACCTAAGCCTCCAAAGTCGACACCTCTCCGTGCACTTTTTATGATGTTTTTGGGCATAACACCAATAACTCGTCATGAGCTCCTTTGTCTAAAACTCGTGGTCAATGAAATGCTTCCCGAATCTAACATCCGAAGGTCCATGTTACCTTACCTTATTTAGTCAATAAACTCAAATCGTTATGTACAAATCACCCCGTGGGTTCAGGTGATCATTATGGCCACTATTACTGATTGTTTCCACGATCCGGATCATATTATCCTTGCTTACCTCGACAACCTCACTACTCATTGTAGGATTTGGTCACAACACATTCATAATTTATGCACCATTTTTCCGATATCACAAGTATAATATCACCCTTAACCCATTGAAGTGTGTCTTCTACATTTCGCCGATCGTCTATCAGCTTCATTGTGTCCAAAGATGGTATAAATTCGATCCTCTCAAAATTCAAGCCATTCTTGAATTTCCCATTCTCGCACCTTGCACTAGTGACAAAGCCTCCAAGTTAAAGCCAACTTTATTTATCGGTTCATACCTAACTATGCCACCATCGTGCATGGGTTTCTTAGACTCCTTAAATCTACCATTCCATTTGTTTGGGATGGTTACTCTCAAAATTATTTGGCTCTAAAACATACTCTCACTTCCTCTACCTTGATTAGTCCATCTAATATGTCAGCAAGAACCTCACTAGGTCCCTTTGTAACCTTATCACATGAAGAGAAATTAATGATGGCTCTGTGTTCTCACCAAAAACTTCATCATTATAGCCTTATGCACACTACCAAGGTTGTAAGAAATTCCAACCCAATGGCTTCTTTCTTAAGTCAAGGATCGTTAATGGTAAATATGCTCATTGATCATTATCCTCCAAGAATTTGATCTTGAATTTGTCACACCAAAGAGTAAGAAAGGTTTGGCCCTCGTCGAGATTACTTTTATTTTCACCGGTGCTGTGTGATCCGCGCTAATGATGATTTACCCAATGAAAATTTATTTTCCATCACTTCGATGATCTTTGGTTTGGAAACATCGTTACATACCTACGAACCTAAAATTCCCCCCATTATAATCGTGATGATCGATAACGATACGACACCAAGCCCCTCACTAACTTCTCATCACATGATCTCTATCACGATGGTGTGGATACTATCCTCCATCATTTTCTCACTCATGGTGAGGTTGAGAAAGTCCTATGTATGACACAATGACACTTCTTGTGGCCACCTCTTCGCATGGCTACCACCAAGAAAATAATGTGAAATGGGTATTTTTCACCTCTCTCTTCTGATTACATTGAGGCACTTAGTACACTATCCCAATTGCTAAATATTCACCCCAAAGGAGAGAGATCCACTTGCTCGCCTCCATCCCGTCATATCATTCGTCCATTATGTAAATGGGATATTAAATTTATGGATTTTCAACCCCCATATTCTAATGAATCCACAAGTATATTATCATGGTCATCGACTATTTCACGAAATGGTTCAAGGCTATGCCACGATCAACTACACTTCGCTACTACAACCCTCTTTTTCTTATCCATGTTATTGCTCGATTCGTGGTTCGAAACAATCGATCTCTCGACCATGGTTGAAATTTCAAAGATAGGGCGCATGCTATCCTCTACATGTTGGGATTTGAGCAATTCAATATTCACCATTATTATCCCCAAGGTAATGGAAAATTTGTATGCTTATTAAAATCCTTAAAGCTACAAGCCTGACCCGACGCATGAACAAGCACAAAACCAAATGGCACCGTATGCTCTTCTCCTCGCTTTGTGGGCCTCTAGAACTTCGTTAAAACTTCCACCGGTTTAGCCCTTGCACTTTTTTTGGCGAGCGTATTACCTTGCCGATCGTGTGTGAAATCCTCCTTCACCTAGTCATCGAACTTTCTCCCGAAAGCACACCTCAGAACAAGAGAATTATAATGCGTGAGTGTGCCTCTCGAAGACGATTGTGTTGCATTGAAACCATTAAAGTGCCCAAAAAGTGCACCAAAGCCTAGTATGCTCCTCGAAAATTCCACCCCCGTAACTTTCGTGAAGGTGACCTTGTTCTAGTGTATGACAAGGCTCATGATGTTACTAGTCATGGGATGTTTGAATCATTATGGCTAGGGCCTGCAATAATTTGTAAGGACTTTGGAAAGGGGGCATACCTTCTAGAGATTTCAAGGCGAACCCTTCCTAACCCTCACAATGCACTTCTACCTCAAGAAATTTTACCCATATCATCTCCCATTGCATGCATGTATTTATTTATGTCATGGATCTAGGAAGCTTGCATATCTCTTTATAACATTTGTTGTCTTATGGTGCCTTTCATATGGATCCATCATCCACACCGTATATCGCCATATCGATGGTGCAAGTATCTTCTCCCAATCTAGCATTGGAAGCTTGGGCTATTTTTACCCCTTGCATCTTTTAGTTCACTCAACGACATATGCATTGGACCCACCAATAACCAAGCCAAATATGATGAAATGATAGGTTTTCTAGTCGATGCCTTTGATCAACGCATCCTTCATATTCATGTTTGTTTAGATTCCTTCCTACTTGTCCCGCAATTGAATGGAGTTTATCTTGTGCATAACGATGTCCTATTTAGAAATTATATATGAGTGAAGTTTTTAGCATGTGAATTTGGTTACTATCTGCTACCATGTTCCTACAACCGAAAATCACTATGTAGACACCATTTCCATTAAAATGGGAATTTTGAGTTCTAAAATGGGCCTCCTAAGAAAATGTACAACAAAATAAACTTTATAAGAAACAATAGGATTCAAGATGATGATGTCAATCATAGGGGATGATTCACCATTTTTTAAGTAAAAGGGTAAAAATATTAAAAAATAATATAATAATAAAATCGTTTTTCAATTTCGTATTTTAAACTTATCTCCCAGTCTGTTTACTCAAATTTCAAGCTTGAGTATTTTTGATGAAAGTTTAATTCTCATACAATGAGTACCTATGTTGCATACTTTCTATGAGTCCCACTCACGGAAAGTTTCAGAGAAATACATAAAAAAATGTGATTACAATCACATTTTACATGTATTTCTCATTTTTCATGTAGCAAAACCCATCGGTATGAAATATGGGTACTCCTTGTATGAGGAATTAAATTTTTCATCCAATGAGTACTCCCACTCATATAATTTTAATAAACATTGTGGGAGATAATGAAAATAGTGAGTTGAAAGTAGTTTTTTCTTTTTCCCTCTAAATTTGATGATGTAATCAAATCTTATTTTATTATTTCCACTATTATTTTATAATTTCCTCAGATGCCCATTTTAGACCTCAAAATTCCCCTAATGAAATACCGTACTAGATTGAAATTTATCACATGCATTTAAGACAATAGAACCATAAAACAAAATGGTGAACCAATTTTTTCATAAAAACAAAATGCATATCAATATTATGTATCATCACATAAAATCATAACTCTGTTGGAGTCCACTACTCTAAATACATCAAACATGCCCATAACATGTTACAAAAACAAAAGGGGACCCATATGTCCCTATCCCTAGTCACTATCTCGAGGGATCCTGTGCCAATGGCCTCGCACGACTTCATCTCGTAGATCATGAACAACCGTGACCGCACATCGCCATGCGTCGCATGAACCCTCACCACTCTAAGAGAAGACCAAGACACTCATCAATATACTTATCTTATAGCTCATGCCACCCACACTCTAATACCCCGGTAAGTAACACATCACATGTGTGACAGATATCCTCTAGAAAACCTCATAGAATCGTCTCTCTTGTGACGTCGATCAACTCTATTCCGTAGCCCCAGGCATTGTGGCTCCTCCCCGCATATCTGTCAGCTTTGCATCGGTGCCATATCTATATACCACAAGATTCGAATCGCACCATCTACATATTTTATAAAATTTAAATGAATTAATAAATAACAACTTACACTTAGCATGTGATCCCTATGCTCGTCCGGTGGAAGTGGCAAGTCAAGATCACCTATGATAGTTCATACCACCGTATGGATAATCTTATATTTATAATGGAATATGATACCAATGTGTAAAAAAATCTAGTCATAAATATGGCCGACTTCCCTTTCCCCTCCTTCATGCAAAAGAGTGGCCTCCCTAGCGTGCATCTTGAGCTCCTCTAGGCCACCATCATGGATTCGTACATGAGGATGGATGGTCAGATCTTCTCAAAGAAGAATGAGCATAACACTATCCTAAATGCAAAGTCATGGTTCAAATGTCATCTAGATAGTGTCGAGAATCATTTCACCAACAACAACATCATCTCGCTCCACCCATAGAAGGTTCCTCTCAAAAAAATCTCCACTAACATCATCTACCCCCCGTGCTGATGTGGTGGAATTCCCGTTTTCCAAGATCTCAGCATCGTTGCGGTAACAACCCATGTCTCTAGCCTCTCTAGATCATTGATAATGATGTTCATGCCCTTTGCATAAGAACCCGATCCACAAATGGAAGTCCACACAAATCCTCGCTATGTTCCTCCCACAAGGTGCAACACTAGATGTATATACCCCACCACCCCTAGTGGAGGTAGTTCCTACCAAAAAATATATATCCTATATCGTGAGCTCGATCCTCTCGCCTTTGTACCATAAATCCCTCCTCGTTCAGATCCAAGTAGCTCACAATCCTCAATATAAAGGGTTCACATGCCCTCATCAATGGGTTCTTTCATCACCTTTAGAACCCCATAATTATCAACCACTCCTCACCACCTCATTCCCATGAATCTTGGATTTAAGAGCATCCAAGTCTCATTTACGCGCTGATGTTTAGCTCTCACCATATCTACAAAAATCATCATGTCATGTCTATTCAGGGATAAAAAAAAATGCACCATATAATTTATGTCCATAGTCCTCATTAGGCCAACAACTCAATTCCTATCTCACACCAACTCACACTTTTCTACCTAAAAATTGTGAGCTCGTAGGTTTTCCACCATTTCCCCGCAATTCGAATGCAATTAAAGCCTCGAAAAAAGTGATCCAGCTATGAGAGAGGGTAGTGGGTTCCTACCGAGTTTGGGGCCCTAATATGAAAAACTAATCCAAAGGGAAATTGAGAGTAAGGTTAGACACCTACCTCCCACTCGCAGATCATGATTTTGATGGTCGATTTATCCTTCATGATCTCCCCACAAGATTTAGGGCCTTATACTCTCCAAAATCACCACAACTACTTATAAAATGAATTGAAATCGAGAAAGGCTCCTTATAGAAAACCCCAATTTTTCTCGTCACCCATTACGACCAAACCATAGCCTGGCCCGACAAACTCCGTCGACAACATTGGAAATTCCTCACCGGTTTCTATAACGCAGTCTTCGTTTTTTGTTAATTTTACACTTCACTTGGAAGCCATTTTTCCATGAAGTCACTTTATCACCAATTCAAATCGAATTTCTTCATATTAGTTGCTTTTACTTTGACACCATGTTTCTAGAACTTATAGCCTCATGGGTTTCCATTTTCGTCATGAGTAACCATTCTTTACTCAAGTTTTCGTGGTCCCCATGGGCCTATACTATGTATAACATCATCGAGCCTACCTAAAACGATCACTATTTGATCCATAGGGAATCCGTTTTTTTTTCTCTCAAAATTTTTCATTATAGTATATAATGCAACAACACAAGTTGAACCATAATCATGCCAAGGGTGGGAATTCCTACAAAGTTTCCAATTCCTTTGTTTTAAAACATGTATGAAAAGAGAACAAGTTATTCAATGCTTTGAGTAGGAGGAGCTTGATCATGCAAAGAAGTTCATGTACATATTTTCGGCTTTAATTATTTGAAGGACCTCGTATGAGGATGATGTTGATTTTTGGGAGGCATTTGAAGCATGCAAGGACCCTGAAGGTGAATGTAGATAAGAACAAATAGAGGGAGTTTTTGTTGCAATATGGTTTTTTTTCATGAACAACCACTATCTATCCGCATTTTTAAAATGAGAGAGAACTCAGTGCAAGAGAAGCATAATGGAGGATTGGAAGTGTGTTTTGGTGTGGACAAGACATTTGGGAAACTATGATAGTTCTAGTTATCACGAATATGAGAGTTGATGTGAAGAAATATGTAGGAAAATCTAGGTATTTCAAAATGTGGAAGAAGAGTAAAAATGTTGGATTCTATAATTATTTTCCCATTTCTAGAAGACCATGGGACTTGGTGAGTATGGAATTTTTTTTTAGCTTTACCAAGGACACAGGAAGATATGATCTTCATACTTGTAGTTGTGGACATATTTATGAAGATGGTGCACTTTATCCCATGTTGTAAGATAGTGACGCTTACACATGTGGCTCATTTGTTATTCAATGATATTTTCGATCGTATGGATTTCCAAAGAGTATAATATTTGATAGGGGTACTAGGTTTGCTGAGCATTTTTGGAGCTCTTTGTCGAAGAAGATTGGAACAAAATTGAGCTTTATCTCACCCTATCATCCACAATATGATGGGAAAATCGATGTTGTGAATATGATTCTTGGAAACACATTGAGGAGCCTTATGGGAGAGCTTCCGCACAAAGGGGATAGTGTTTTAGCTCAAGTTTAGTTTCTATACAATGATTCACAAAATAGGAGAAACGAGAAGAGTATGTTTTACATTCTATATGGAATTCTATCCTAGAAAGAGTTTAGAGATGAGGATTTAAATGTCACTTGTAAGGAGTTAAATATAGATTTTGCAAGTAGGCATGGAGTGAAATCATACAAACTAAATAAAACAAAGATACAAGACGCACATCTCAAACACAAACAAAATGGGAGCTGAAGAATAAAGCAAGTGGTAAACTTTGATCTGAGGAGGATGTAGTCTCACAAAACACACAGAGAGTTTAAATATTTCACAGGTGATAAGAGTGTAACAGCCTGGGAAAATGAAGAAAAAATGCTCTTATAACATTTGGGTGAAATTTATGTTAAATGCCTTCTGAACTATACTTACCTATGGCCTATGTATCTCACGTATCTCCAATGTGGCTGATTTATATCTCTATCAATATGGTGATGAAGGTGCTACTACAACAAAATGGGAGTAGTGGATAAGTAGTGAGAAGAGGTGGATGAATGATTCCTATTCGAGAAGGTCCATGTGCTGGGAGGATCTTGGACACGAGAGTTGTAAAGAAAACCAGGGAAAAGAGTATATGGATGTTTTGGTGAAGTGGAAGGATCGTCCGATGGAGGATTCTACATGGATGAGTGTTGTACCGTTAAGGGAGGATGCTTCCGTAGAATATCTTATGAGCAAGAGCTCACATACTTCTTCGTGGGGATTATTATGAAGGAGAATTACAACAACATCATGATGAATAAACTCGAGGGGCTTGACAATGTGGTGGATTCGCCAAATTTTGAAGTGGAAAATAATTTTTATTACATTTGAATAAATTTTAAACATTTAATGTAAATAGAGAGTTCGAATAAGTTTAAGAGTCTATGAACGAAGGGTCATTTATGTTGTTCCTTTTTTACTTCCCTCAATTAGAGAGAAGGGGGAGAAAATCGGTTGCAAAATTTTGTGCATAAAAGGAGAATAATTTGGGGAGGAGGAGGCATCTTCTCCCACATACGAATATGTATGTGAAAAATAAAGAGAATTTGTGCGCAACACATCCATTCATAAATTTTGGTTACATTCTCCGATTTAAATGAGGTGTACATCCGAATACATTCCGTGACCATGTCACCGTAACCCGTATTAGTATATGTTTTCTAACACTTGATTAATGATGTCTATGATTGTTTATACGTGTTTTTTTCTATGACCCTCAAACCTTTTTCCAATGTCTTATTTTTCAAGAAACGATCCATTTTTTTTTATTTGATCGTGGCCCATTAATTCGATAAGGGAGAACATGTGATGAGGAGAAGCATGAGGAGATGATTCCCGAGTACTGTCAAGTGTCAAGATGGTGGGGGGAGAGAGAGAGAGAGAGAAATTCCGACTTCCGAAAATTCGGAAATGGAGTTCTCGAAGTGCTATGAAAAATATATCACAATGGCGACATGTTTTAAAAGGGTGCGACAAAATATTTCGTAGCAATCGACATCCAAATCTTCATTTATGCATAGCGTTGTGTGTATATTTTCTCCAATATTTTTAATAACATCAATAAATATGTTGTTAAGATAGATCTATATTATGTTGAGATTTTCTCGTTTGAATAAAATAGGAAAAAATCTCAAAAGAGGGTGACAAAAATTAGGAATTTGTTGCTAGATTAGCTCCAGGTTGTTGGGAGGGAGTTAATGCATCCTAAATTTGAGTTGAGAGGATTTATGAGGCAAACTTAGATTCTCCTTTGCTATAAAAACAGTATCCATACGATTATTTTGAGGGTGTGTGAGTTTTGTAATCTCCCGTTTGATTAATAAAGAATTGCCGATGCCTATGTTATGTGGACGTAGCCCGTATCGGTTGGGTGAACCACGTTAAACCTCGCTTGTCTCATGCTTTTGCCGGTGTGTTAATTGTGTTATGTTTCTCGCCGTGTTAAACTCCAACAATTGCACGGAGCTCGAGTCGCCGGTGAGAGTGCCGCACAAGGAGTCATGGATTGTTATGATCGTCGAGAGCTATCAAAAATCGTCATTCGTGTGTGGAAGAGCCGTTGCCCTCGCTATAGGTCGCTCGACTCTGAGTTCCCGCGTTAATTGCCATAAGGCCGAGAGTCAGTTTCAAATCATTGAAAGACCGTGAGCTGCAGAGCCAGGATTTGAACAACACAGAGCCCGTTTTGGAAAGAGCACAAAGAGCCGTGGGCGCCCGATTCACCGCGTGAGACTCCAACCGACCGCAAAAGCCGTGCGTTGTTCATTCATAACTATACGTCGTCGAGTTGTGAGCGTCGTGTGTGAATCCACCAAGAAGCCAAAAGTCGTTGCGAGTTTTTATGGCGAAGGATTGCAAAGTTGGCCGCATCGTAGCCGCTAAAACCGTGAGTCGCAACAAATTTGAACGGCGTAAGCAACGTTGAATGGTGGACTCGTGTTAAAGGAAGGCACATTCAATTGAATTGATTGATTGTGAACGGATCGTTGAAACAATACGTGGAACTACTACGTTGATATATGTTGGTGCGTATTGATTGTTGAGGCCTAAGCCGGAGTTCTCAAGATCAGAACAATTTGACCGGAGAAGCCGTGAGCAGTCGAGTCAATGGTGTTGGAACGTTTTGTCACTGTGCGTCGATAATCGATCGCTCGAAACTCGCGTGCGTGAGGTCCAAATTCTGATGTTGTAATGCTGCGTTGTTTGACCCGTGGAGAGCGTCGTTCACCCCGGTGCGTATTACCCGTATTACTTGTGTGGAGAGCGTCGTCGACCATTCGACCCTCATTTGACGATAGTTATCATATGGTAAATCAACATTTCGTTTAAACTATTTGAAATGGGTCATCGATATTCATTTAAACGATTTCCAAAGGTCGCATCTAAAAAGGTCGATTTGAAGTTTTTTTTTTTAATGCCGTTATGAAATATATGTGAAGGCGAAGGTTGATTTGGAGTTTTAAAAAGTTACATATAAAAGTTTTTTTTTTATAATCGATTTGGAGTTTTGTTAAAAGGTCAATTATATAAATCGATTTTATTAAAAGCTTTTTATAATGTTTAAAAATGTAATTAAGAGAAAGGCCTTTTTTTATAAGGTGAGGGGTATGGTATTTTAACCTAAGACATTTTTAAAGGCATAAGCAAAGTATACTTTGAGATTAACTTCATTTAAAGTTGGGTTCGGAGATTATTGTTTTTTGGTTGCTACAAGATGGCGAAAACCGAGAGTGCCCGTCGGAGGACGATGTGGTTGAGCCTTATTGTCCGAGGAGACGAGGAAGAGGTCGAATGTCGATACCTCTACATCGAGGTAATGATGGCCGCAGGTCGCCGAGAGAGAGACACCCGTAGTAAGCATAGCAACTCTCGTTCAAAGTCTAAAGGAAAGAAGACAAAGGTGAAGTGGGGCCGGGCATTGTGGGTGCGCCGGACACTTGAAGAAGGACTCGCCGGAAGCGACAACAACAAACTTTCTAAAGCAGCGTATTCTTCAACAGAGAAGAAAAGGAGGCAAATGCGACAGATACAGGTTCGGCATCTGGTTCAGGTATGAGCGACGAAGTGTTGTCTGTTAATATGTCAAATCATGATCAACATTAGTTGTTAGATTCCGGTGCATCAAACCACATGTGTATTCATAGAGAATGGTTTAAGACGTATAGATCAGTTAATGATGGAGTCGTGTACATGGGTAATGATGTCACATCTAATATTGTTGGGATAGGAAGCATACAACTGCAAATGTTTGATGACACAACTAGAATATTAACAGATGTGAGACATGTTCCAGAATTAAGGAAAAATCTAATTTCTTTAGGAGCATTGGATACGAATGGATATAAAACTGTAATTCAAGGTGGAGTTATGAAAATCTATAAAGGTATTTTACTAGTAATGAAAGCTAAGAAAGTAGGAAATATGTTTCAGTTAGAAGGAAGAACAGGGTCAGTTCATGTGTCTACGGTGTCTGAACATGACAGTAGTTCCATTCGCCTATGGCATCAAAGGTTGGGCCATATGAGCGAAAGAGGGTTAAAGATTTTGGTTGATCGCAAGTTACTTCCTAATCTAAGGTCTGGAAAGTTAGATTTCTGTAAGCATTGCTTGTTTGGAAAACAAAGTAAACAAAAATTTAAAACAGGCAAACATACTAGTAAAGAGATACTTGATTATATTCATTCAGATGTTTGGGGTCCAGCCCCTACAGCGTCATATGGTGGCTCGTCATATTTTGTGTCGTTCATTGATGACTTTTCTAGGAAAGTGTGGGTCTACATGATGAAAAAGAAGTCTGATGTTTTTACAATTTTCAAACAGTTTAGAGCATTGGTAGAAAACAGCACTGGTAGAACAATAAAATGTTTAAGAACTGACAATGGTGGTGAGTTTACTTCCAAGGAGTTTGACAGCTATTGCAAGGATGCAGGGATCGAGAGACATAAGACCACGGTTTATACTCCTCAGCAAAATGGAGTTGCTGAACGCATGAACAGGACTCTTCTAGAGAGAGCAAGGAGTATGCTGAGTAACGCTGGGTTGCAAAAGGAGTTGTGGACGGAAGCAGTGGCAACAGCTTGTTATGTGATAAACTGATCTCCATCGACGTCAATAGACTGTAAGATTCCGCAAGAGGTATGGAAAGGACATCCTTGTGACTATTCTAAACTCAGAGTGTTTGGTTGTGATGCATATGCTCTAGTGCCTAAACATCAGCGAACTAAGTTAGATCCAAACTCTAAAAGGTATATCTTTGTTGGGTATGGTGTTGGAACAAAGGGATATAGATTGTGGGATCCTACTACCCGCAAAATCATCATCAACAGAGATGTAAGGTTTAATGAATCCTCTCTTGTACAGTTAGATGTAGATAGTAGATTGAAACAGGATGATGTATCTGACTTTCGGCACATTCAGTTTGAAAGCTCTTCTAATGATAGTCATGATGACCATAGTTCAGATTCTAGTCATGAATAGGTTTCAGATACTAGTTATGAACAGGGTTCAGATATAGAGCGTGAACAGGTCTCAGATGCTGGTCATGAAGAAGTTCCTACAGGTGGTAGTCAGCCAATCGAGGAAGCACCAGAAACATCCTTAAGGAGGTCGACAAGAATCAAACGGCCACCGAGAAGGTATGATGATTATGTTACTTCAGTTGCATTTACTGCTAATGACGATGAACCTCTGTGCTATCAGGAAGCAATAGAAGGTTCGAAAAGTGACAAGTGGAAAGCAGCTATGAAGGAAGAAATGATGGCCTTAGGTAAGAATGGCACATGGGATCTGGTTGAGCTTCCGAAAGACAGGAAAACTGTGGGGTGTAAATGGGTTTTCAAGCTGAAACGGGGAGTGAATGATATGGAGGACAGGTACAAAGCGAGACTGGCCGCAAAAGGGTTTTCTCAGAAAGCAGGCATAGACTTTCATGAGATTTTTTCACTAGTTGTTAAAATAGTTTCAATTCGAATTGTGTTAGCTTTAGTTGCTTTGTTTGATTTAGAGTTACAGCAACTAGATGTTAAGACTGCGTTTTTACATGGAGATTTAGAGGAGGAAATTTATATGGAACAACCGGAAGGGTTTGTTTAGCATCGCAATAAGAAATTTGTCTGCAGGCTCAAGAAGTCATTGTATGGTCTGAAGCAGTCGCCTCGACAGTGGTACAAGAAATTTGATTCTTTCATGTTGAGTCAAAAATATATAAGAAGTGAATATGATCATTGTGTTTACTTTAAGCAGTTAATTAATGGCATGTTCATTATCTTAGTGTTGTATGTTGACGATATGCTTTTAGCAAGCAAAAGCATTGATGAAATCAACAGGTTGAAGACTCAGATGGCAAGGACATTCGATATGAAAGATCTAGGAGCAGCAAGACAGATTTTGGGTATGGAGATTTTCAGAGACAGGAGCAATGGTAAGCTATGGCTATCACAACAAAAGTATGTTGAGAAGATACTTTTGAGGTTTGGTATGAATAATGTGAAGCCTGTGTCAGTCCCTTTCGCTTCCCATTTCAAGCTTTCTTCGGGTTTATGTCCTAATACAGATGAAGAAAAGGATTATATGTCTCGAATTCCATATTCCAATGTAGTAGGATGTTTGATGTATGCGATGGTTTGTAATCGACCAGATATTTCACATGCAGTTGGGGTTGTCAGCAGGTACATGGCAAATCCGGGTAAAGAACACTGGTCAGCAGTGAAATGGGTGCTTCGGTACTTGAGAGGCACAAGTAGTTATTGTATCACTTACAATAAGAGTAGTGAATTTGTTTGTGGGTATGTTGATTCTGATTTTGCAGGTGATTTGGATAAGAGAAGGTCAACTTCAGGGTACGTCTTTACTCTTGCAGGTGGAGCTATCAGCTGGATGTCAAAGCTACAGAACATTGTTGCTTTATCCACTACTGAAGCAGAATACATTGCTGCTTCGCATGCCTGCAAAGAGGCGGTTTGGTTGAAAGGTTTGCTTGGTGGATTTGGTAGGTTACAGGACAACATCAGGTTACTTTGTGATAGTCAAAGTGCAATACATTTGGCTAAGAATCCGGCCTATCATAGTAAATCAAAGCATATTCCAATTAAGTACCATTTTGTAAGACAGGTTATTACTGAAAGGGGAGTCTCTCTTGAAAAGGTGCATACAAAGGAAAACTGTGCAGACGTGTTCACGAAACCAGTTTTGTTGGAGAAGCTGCGTTGGTGTTTGGCTTCTCTTGGCTTGCAGAAAAGATAAAATAATAAAGAACAGGGCATCAGGCTAATTGTTGTCAAGGTGGAGATTGTTGAGATTTTCTGTTTTAAATAAAATAGGCAAAAATCTCAATGTGTGACAACAATAGGAATTTGTTGCTAGATTAGCTCCAGGTTGTTGGGAGGGAGTTAATGCATCCTAAATTTGAGTTGAGAGGATTTATGAGGCAGTTAGATTCTCCTTGCTATAAAACAGGTATCCATACGGATTGTTTTGAGGGTGTGTGAGTTTGTAATCTCCTGATTGATTAATAAAGAATTGCCGATGCCTATGTTGTGTGGATGTAGCCCAGAATGGTTGGGTGAACCACGTTAAACTCTGCTTGTCTCATGCTTTTTTGTTGTGTGTGTTAATTGTGTTATGTTTATGCTGTGTTAAACTCCAACATATTAATTATCTCTCTCTCTCTCACTCTAGAGAGTGTGTATGTACACAGACACACATAAATTATGTACATACACAAGGTGTATACATACACACACACACAATGTGTATACATACACACACACACACCATGTGTAGCTTTGTATTGTTCAAATTGCATTTTTGAAGGATGGAATGCCTTCAAAGTCCCTGAAGAATTTATATTATACATAACCCACAAAATAATTTTTCAATTCCAACAAATTTTTGCTAGATTTGAGACAAAATTGATTGAAAAATATAAAAGTCAAAATATAAAACAATAAGAGGATTTGAAATGTTTTAGAATGTTCTAGAGATAATAATTTATTTGTTTTAATTGTTTTATATAAGCTATATACATAGTTGACATTGAAATACTTAATATGAACTTTAACATATTTCATATTGTCCATATTAAAATATTTTTTTATTATTAATAAATTTTTAAATACATGTCAATATTATTTAATCTTGCATAATGAAATATTTTATTTATAATGTACACTTGATATTTTTATTATTATTAATAGTTTTTGAATTAAACATATCTTATTGATATCAAAAATTAAATGAATCACACATTTCCTCTCACTAAGAAAGTAACTATATTATTTTAGTTCTAACTATTTCTTCCTTTTATATATATATATATATATATATATATATATATATATATATATATATATATATATAATTATAATTATAATATTATTTTTTTAATTACTGTATTTATTTAGAGTTCATGTAAAACATAGACATCACATTATTTTATTTATGGCTCTAAGAGTGAATATAAAATATATTTACCACATCTCTTTCATACTGGAATTTGATATTAACTAAGAATAATATTTTTAATATTTGTTAATTTTATTAATTAAATCTAACCAAATATACATATTCACTTTTCATTTTGGTTTTTAGTTTTTCTTTTTTTTGTTTACAAATCCATACATTACCCTCTAAATGTATTATAAAATACACCTCTAAACATAATTAAAAATAATTTTTTTTAATAAAATAAAAAATATATTTTATTTACTATTATACAATCTTAAAACGTTTTAATAACTATAACATTATCACTAATTTAAAATTACAATTACAGTAAAAATAATATAGCCATTCCCAAAAAAAACATTAAAATCATAAGATATGAACCATTCATCTTCCAACACTATGTATATGTGATCCATCACTTGCAAATCTGGTTGGAGACTTAACTTGTGGGACTAGAAAGCATAGGAAAATTCACATGCCGTGGACCTATCTTGACCATGCTATTGTGTGGTCATCTAGCTACTATAAAATCTTATAATCTTATAGTAATATTATATATTAACAATCGCATTATCAGATGTTATAAAGGGAACTTTGTAAGATTTTTAAAGATATTTGTAGTGATTTTGATCAATTTTAGTAAAGGTAGGAGAAGCCATCAAGTTTAGTAATAATGTTATCGAATTTCCATAAAATTAATAACAAAACTTTTCTTATTTTTATTAAAAAAAAGAAGTTTAAATTAATGATTAATAAAATTTGATATAATGTATATTTTCATTAGAATGATTGAAACAAAAATCTTAATTATGCATTATTTAAATAAAAAGTAACATAAATTAATAAAATATTATTTAATGAAATATTAGTATGTCATTAAAAATTTAAACGATTCGTTTTTTTTGGTACTCTAGTTATGAACATTTAAGTTAATAAATAAGTAGGCAATCTGAAAGAATAAACTAATAAAATAAACATATATTAAAAGAGAAAAATAATAATAATAAAAACACTAAAAACTTTACTATGTAGAAAGGAAATCACATTGTTGTCTTTCAAAGTGATAAATAACTTTAAAAATATTTTAAAAATCTAAATTACATATTCAAACATAATTAACATCAAATTAATTTAATTATTTCTAAACTTTTATATGCAAACTTATTAGCTATAAAGACTTAGATTTGTTTTTTTAAATTCACATTTATCATTAACGGAAAATGAAAAATAGAGATAGATGAATAAAATAATGCCTTTTGACAAATACACATTAGTAAGAAATTAATATATTTTATTTTTTACTCAAATTTCCAATTTCTCCATCAATATCAATATAATGCTCTAGAAGATGTCTTAGATTTTTTTTCCTCGCAAGATGTTGATCATTAATATGAATTCGAAAATAGAGGTAGATAATCAAAATGGTTACACCCAAAACACACGAACAATTATATGGAAATATATTTTCTTATGGCTTCCATTACCAACTCAATACCAATTTTCAAGTTTATCCATCAATTTAATGCTTGTAAAATGTGTAAGATTTTTAATCCGGACCAGGTGTTCATCATTAACTTGGAATAAAAAACGAAGATTAAAAACGAAAATGGGTTACATGGGAAAGAAAGAAACAATAACATAAAAATAATAAAAAAGTTAGTACCTCGAGTTTCCAATTTCTTCCATGTATTTAATGTCATCCTTAATGCCTTGTATTTATTTTTATGGTCAGGATCTAATATTAACAATAAATCCAAAAGGGAGAGGTTGAAAACCCAGAAGTGTTTCACCCACAACTCACAAACAATAAATGAATTAGAAACGTACTCAAACAATAATTAAAAGACCACATATATATAAGGTGACCATGAAAATAACATGGAAAAAGAATTTAAAGAATATAATAATGATCTGGATTTATGCAGTAACGCAAAATAATAAACATATAACCATAGATACAAAGATGCAATGGAAAAATCACTTCATTTCATTAATATCAAAGAACTGAAATTTGCTTACAGACAGAATGGAAATAAACTAGCTAGGGTGCTGGTAGCTATCTCTGAGAAGAGATGTGGCGGCTACAGGCCTCTGAACTGAGTTCAAATGAGGCTCGAGGGCCTCTTTATTATTTAGAAATAATGGAAAACCCTAAACATCCAAATCCCTAACCCTAGGAGATGAAGCGCCAAAACTATGGGCCCCGTTTGGGTAAATTGGTGTTTCAACTTCCTGGGTACGTAACTTTGGCATACAATCTTCGTTTGATGCGAACCATACCTCGTTAGAAATATATATCCGAGGAATATAAATTTTGAGTGAGCAACATCAGTCCATGGACCCATGTTGCTCCCGATTTTCCCAAAAACTGTCATTTAGGGCCTCAAAACGGCTCCGGAATTTCAGGACTCGAAAAACTGCTAAAAATAGTAAGTTATGCCAAAACTAAAAAACTAAAAGAGACAATGGTGGGGCCCCAAGCGGAATACGCAGGTGACCACCAATATCCACCTGGATCATTCCTCCCCCATTAGGAAGCAATGGTCCCCATTGCATTAATTTCATCCATGAGATGACGAAACCTCTGCTGAACTTGGTCCCTGGTGAATCACTTTCCTTGGTGCAAGAGTTGGCTAGCTTTGACAAACTGATACAGTTGGATCTTTTTTTGGCGAGTGTTCTTGATTTTTATGTCCATGATACAATATGTGGTGGCCTATTCTATGCAGTCTGGGTTTAACTCTGTTGGTGTGAGTTTTTCTGCAATGTCAGAGGTGTCCAGTAGAGGTGGGAAGTAAGGACAAAGGCAGTCCACATTGAATACTGGGTGAAGACCATGGAATGGTGGAACACTGAGCTTGAAGGCATTGTTCCTTACAGCCTTGGTGATGGTGTACGGCCCGTATCGGAGCAGGCAAAGCTTGCGGTGGGGTCTAGTGAGGCACTCCTTCTGTAAATGTAGCCACACTTTGTCACCCACCTGGAAGTTGTGTGGCACCCGATGTTGATCATGGCATTGCTTGTACTTAGCATTAGCTCTGTCCAATATGTCATGAACCTATTCATGGATGTGCTGAATGCACTCGATGAAGTTATTTGCTTTATCAACTTCCAACTGGACATGAGACGAATCGGCCTAAGTAGCCGCAAATGGCATGGCTATGTCAATGGTACATAGTGGCTGGAATCCCAAGCCCACCTGAAAAGGGTTGTGGCCGATTGAGCTGTGGAGAGCCCGATTATAACTATGTTGTACATAGGGAAGGCTCTCGTCCCATGTGCATGGATGCTTGGAATTGTACATGCGCAGAATGTGTACAATCATTCTATTGACGACCTTTGTCTGGCCATCTATTTGGGGATGGAAAGCTGTGGACTTGGTAGCTTGGTATCCATCATTGACCAAAGGCTGGACCAAAATGTGTCGAGGAACCTGTTATCCCGATCTGATATGATAGACTGCGGGTTCCCAAAGTGCGCCCACACTCGTTCAAAGAAGAGTTTAGCATTGGCTTCTGCTGTGATATTCTTCTTGTAGGCCGCCATGATGGCTATCTTTGAGAATCTGTCGACGACCACGAAAACACAGTCATTTCCATGCTTAGTAAAAGGCAGGCCCAACATGTAATCCATGGAGATGGATTCCCAAGGTCAACAAGGAGTAGGTAGCGAAGTATATAGGCCTTGATTCTTGATGGTCAGTTTGGCAATGGCACAAGCAGTGTAGGATCTGATGTGCTTCCCGAAATCCTTTCGAAGGTTTGGCCAATAGAAATACTTATGCAGTACTCCTACTGTTTTCTCGACCCCGAAATTCCCAGCGACTTGACTGTAGTGTGCTTCCCATATCATCTTGGCGCGCTCGCTTGAAGTAACACAAAGGTGTACTAGGTGACATAAAAGTGCATCTTGGAAGTGAATATTTGGAACGTGTGTACCCCCCAAGAGTGCCTTGTATGTGTGGCCGAATTCTAGGTCGCTCTCGTAGAGAAGTAGCCAATCAGAAGTCTCGTGCCCACAAGAGTTGAGAATGGTGGTGATCACCACGATCGGTGGTCGACTGAGAGAATATGAAACATTATTGGTGCTACCCTTCTTGTACTTGATGTTCAAATGAAACTGTTGCAGATATGTGGACCACTTCTAATGGTGATCATTCTGCAACTTCCCTTGTGTTTGTATGAACTGCAGGGGTTGGTGGTCTGTGTGGATGATTGTTTCATTCCCCAAAATGTAATGCTTCCATTGTCAAAAAGCTTGCAAAATGGAATACATTTCTTTGTCATAAGTGGGATACTTGAAAACTGTGACAGAAAATGTCTCACTGTGATATGCCACTGGATGTCCCTGTTGAGTAAGAACCGCCCCAATAGCATAGTGAGAGGCATATGTCTCTATCTCAAATGGTTGTTGCAAGTCTGGTAATGTAAGCACTGGGGCAGAACAAAGCTGATTTTTCAATTCTGTAAACGCCTTCTGTTGAGATTCTGACCAAAATAATTTTTCTCTTGCTCCTCCATTGGTGACTTGACTCAAGGGCCAAGTGATATGAGAGAATCCCAACACGAACCTACGGTATAAATTAGCAAGAACCAGAAAGCTGCGAAACTCTGTTATAGTGGCTGGGGCTGGTGAATCCTGAATGACTTGGATCTTGGTTGGATCCACATGCACCCCCCTTTCATCAATAACGTATCCCAGATATTGAACCTGGGTCATGCCAAAAGTGCACTTCTCCAAATTGACACACAAATTGTGTTGCCGCAGTGTTTGGAGGACGTATCGGATGTGGTGGAGGTGCTCTTCCCAAGTTTGGTTGAAGATCAGAATTTCATCCAAGTAAACCACTACAAATGAGTTGGTAAATGGCCGCAAGATGTCATCCATCAACCTCATGAAGGTTGCGAGAGCATTCGTCAACCTGAAAGGCATGACCAGCCATTCGAAAAGGCCTTCCTTGGCTTTAAAGGAAATCTTCCACACATCAGAGGGTTCAATTGGTACCTGGTGATACCCAGACTTCAAGTTGATCTTGCTGAAATATTTCGCCCCTTTGAGTTGGTCTAGAAGGTAATCAATCTGTGGGATTGGGTAGCTATTCCGAACAGTGATCTTGTTCAGTGCCTGATAGTCAATACAAAGTCTCCACATCCCATCCTTCTTCTATACCAACACAATCTAGCTCCCACAGGGCGATGAACTTGGTAAGATGTGACCTTTCTGTAGTAGCTCCTAAATCTACCTCTTTATTTCATCGTTTTCCTAAACAGAGTGTCGATAGATTGGTCCAACACCTGGGGTCAGAACAATCAGGTGCTTGACCTGACAGTGCAAAGGAACCCCCGTGGGTGAGGTGAAGATGTCCTCGTATTCCTCCACAACCTTCTTCATTTGTTGTTATCGTGCAGAGGAGCCCTGTCTGGAGGTCGTGGCCATAGTCTTCTTCTTGCCCTGGGGGCGGATCAATTGGAAAATGAATTTCTTGGTTTGGGAAATGAGCTTACTAAATTTTTTTGCAGTAACCAAAGAGATACCGACAGGAGGTGGTACCTTTGGTATCCTGTACAACTTATTTCCCAAAGTAAAAATAACAGCGCGATGTTGAGACTCATACATAGCATGACGCTTCCACAAGTATGGTTGTCCTAATAATACATCAAAAACATCAATAGGATCAACATCACTTAATACCTCATCCATCAAGGGCTTGATGCTATAGGGAAGGTGGCACTACTAGCTGACACGGAGATCTCGTCCTTGGTGAAGCCACCCAATGGTGTATGGATGTGGGTGAGCTATGGTCGCCAAGCCCAATCGCTTCATGGAATCTGCTAAAATGAGGTTCTTTTGGCTCCCATTGTCGACAATGAACTGTATCAGGGAGCCCTTTACCCACATCTGAGAGTGGAAGAGACATTCCTCCTCCTCTAGATCTTTCAGTTCCTCCTTCTATATTTTCATAGTGGCAACAGTGGCGTTGGGCTCCTCATCAATAATCTCTTTCCCTTTTTCATTCCCCTTGTTAGGTTCTGATTCAGAGTCAGAGCATGCATCTGACTCAGAAGCCCTCATCTCGGCCACTAGCGACTGCTTGGCCCGACACTCACTTGTGTTGTGAGTGGAGCTCTTATGGAACTCACACCACTTTCCCGTGTCCTTCTTTGGCCTTGCGGTGTTGTTCTTTTCTTGTGGCTTCGACAGGTTGTCTTGAGCCGCCATGCCTTGGCTCTATCCTTTGTTCTACGGTTTGGGAGCACCTTTCCCTTGATTTTGATTCATATATCCAAAGTCTTGCTTCTTCTCTTTGAATTTCTGCTCAATCTTGGCAACATACAGGTATGTCGTACCAAGCGAGGAGATGTTGAGGAACTCCATTTCCTCCTGAATGTATCTATGCAGACAACTACGATACTTTAGCACTAGATGTTTCTCTGAATATTTGATACCCAACTTTGTGCAAAGGGTATGGAACAGATTCATCAACTCATGCACATCTTGATCCCTTTATTGTCGTAACGTGGTCCATTGTATGTACTTTTCCTCATAGCTCCCCACGAGATAGCATTGTTCCTTGACAACGTCTCGGAAAGAATTCTAAGTTGGTACGACCGAGAACAGAGAGGGTTCTTTTTGTTCCTTATTCTCACAGTAGGTTTCCCACTAGTCCTTGACATGGGGGGTAGCTTTGAGGAGTGCAAAACTAATATTCTCCCGGTCGGAAAAGTCATGAACCGAGAAATATCCTTCTAATAGATTCAACCATCTATCTATGGCATCAACATCTATTTGACCCTAAAATATGGGAATGTCAAAATTTACTTGTACCTTAAAAGGAGTCGCACCTCCAGAGTGGTTGTTGGATGCAAATGCGCTGGTGGGCAGCTGTTGAAGGATCTGGGCAAAGTTATCCATCATCGCGTTCCTTTTCTTTTCGAGGGCCTCCTCGAGCAATATTTTGATAGGATCTCCTGCTCCCTCTTCTTTCTTTTCGTCCCCCATGGGCATCCGTCTAGGTTTGCGAGGTTGATCTTGCAAAGGTTCCACCAATTCGAGCCCTAACTCCTTATACCCTGACCTCGTTGGGGACATGCAAAGAAGGATCGAGAAAAAGAAGACTGCTCTGATACCACTGATCCGGATTTATACAGGAACACAACAGAATAAAATTATAACCATAGATACAAAGATGTAGTGGAAAAATCACTTCATTTCATTAATATCAAAGAAATGAAATTTTCTTACAGACAGAATGGAAATAAACTAGCTAGGGCACTGGTAGCTATCTCTCAGAAGAGATGTGGTGGCTACAGGCCTCTGAACTGAGTTCCAATGAGGCTCGAGGGCCTATTTATTATTTATAAACAATGGAAAACCCTAAACATCGAAAACCCTAACCTCAGAAGATGAAGCGCCAAAACTATGGGCCCCGTTTGGGTCAATTGGTGTTTCAACATCCCAAAGACGTAACTTTGGCATATGATCTCTGTTTGACGCGAACCATACCTCGTTAGAAAGATATATCTGAGGACTATAAATTTTTAGTGAGCAACATCAGTCCATGGATCCATGTTGCTCCCAGTGTTTCCAAAAAATGTCGTTTAGGGCCTCAAAACGGCTCCAAAAGTTCACGACCCAAAAAACTGCTAAAAATAGTAAGTTGTGTTGAAACTAAAAAAATGAAAGAGACAATGGTGGGGCCCCAAGTGGAATAGGCAAGTGACCACCAATATCCACTTGGATCAAATAATCTACAAACCAATATAATAAAATTTTTGTGATAAGACACTGACAACTGACATGAATTTATAGAAAACAACGATATCAAATAGAGATGATTGCAAAGTTGAGTGGATGACATAACTTACATATGATTGCGGTAACTTACGTAAAAAAGCGGACTTTCAAATCCTATTTCAGTTTGAGGCATTCATGATGCAGGTGGTGGGAAAGCGGCCATTACGAAATGGATTACACAAAAAGAATTAGGTATTGATACAATCAATGTATGTTGCATGGGAGTACATGAGAATTACGAGTTTTTCGCAGATCTTCTCTGAAAGGATTCAGTCCACATAACCATTAGTTATGGAGATACATAGATACAATATTATGACAAATAGTTCATTATTTTCCCACAACTAAGTAAAAGAGGTCCACATAACCATTAGTTAAATGAATAAAATATCACTTTTTATGAGACCCATTTCTCTACCCTTTTCTGTACTAATGTCTTCCATTATTAATTCCGGCAGCATGTGCAAGGGGGTTGATTGAAGTGCGTGCTCACACACCCATGCACTGTCGATTAAACAAAACATATGTTGGTTTAAAAAACAATTTACAATGGAACCAGAACAACAAAAATTATATAATGTAGGAAAACACTAAGCAAATAATTTTTAATCAAATGTCTTAGAACGTCTCAAACATCTTGATTACCAGTATAATTGTTTATAATGTTATAATCCATTAATAATGTGAATATTTTCGATTTTCATAAATAAAATAAAATGAAAACCTGATGAGATAGCAACAAAGGCATGGTATGTTTTGGAATCAATAGCAATGGAGCGAAGAGTAGAGATAGCTATTGTTGGTGCCATGACGCCAAAAAAAAATACATTCACCCAATGTCATGTCTTCCTTAATACACTCAATTCATTTCACCTCACTTTAATGAACATATGGAATGATACTTATGACACCTGACAGATTTACAAAATCTCCCAAAAATGGAAGTAACACCGCCGGAAATGTGGTTGTTGTCAAGTAAGTTCCTGTGGCTACCAACCTAACTATCGAGTTACTACCAGAATAAACGCTTTCATTTATTCTTCCAAACTTTGTATCCCAAAATTCATAAAAGGGGCTTGAATATACCTACAACCATCATTACCATCACATTTATTATAATGCATTCTGGATTTTTGGAAAATTTGATACAAAATTTTGTGGGTAAAGCTTACATGAAATGATATCATAGTTTGCAAAAAAGCAGCAGTGTTTCCCAGAGTTTCCATCCAATTTGGGCTTGCGCGTGCTCATGGTTTAGACATTCTAGAATGCTACAGGCCTGTTGGAAGGAAAGAGGGCAGACACATATATATAAATTGCACGAATCTCATTGCATATTCAAACAAAGAAGTTGTCGGCCTATATCACGGAAGTCATACGCGACACCGCATGTGTCGTTCCCCTCCGCAACATGACCTTAGGCACGTATTCTGTTACAAGTATTAGAAGGAGCTCTTCATAGAGGCCGAAGGTAGGTAAAAGGCACAATTCTTTTCCTGCACAAAGAAGTCGTGGCTATTAATTAGGAGACTTTTGGTTTGTTCAGTATTTCTCTGTTCTCCAATGTAGAACCGCTTAGAGACGATTTCATCGACTTTCCTAGTGATAATGATTCAATTGAAAGCAAGCTCTTTTAAAGCGGTATGTACAACGATGAAGAGGAGGAGGACATAGAGAAAAAAAACTTGTATTCTTGATGCTGAAAAAGAACGAGAGTGGAAGAAACTCTGTTCATAACTGCAACCTGCAAAACTGTGTATAAGTTTTCATAATTGCATTGAAACGAAACATTTGCAACTAATTTTGCTTTTTTATCCAACATCTCAATATTTTTTAATCGTTTAACATATAATCTAATGGTTTCAGGTTATGACATGATACACAATACAAAATTTATTTTCAAATAATAACACCTTAAGGCATAAATATTAAAAAATAATTTAATAACTATAATATTATAACTATTTTAAAAATACATTTTCAGTAAAAATAAAATAACCATTAAGAAAACCACCCTCAAAATCATAAGATATGAACTAACCATCTTCGAAGACTATGAAATTGCAGTGTACATTTCCGTGCTTAAACTTTTTATATTTTCGATCATCTTTTGATAGCCCATATTCTGTCATACACCTGTCCATCTGTACAGGTGAAGCTTTTGTTGGAGACTTACCTTGTGGGACTAGAAATCACGGGTGAATTCACATGGCGTGCACTTATCTTGTCCATACTACCTCTTTAAAACATGTAATTCAACCGGGCTTCCCAAGCAAACTTTTTACAGTGTAATTATATATGTCTTCTCGGATGGATATACTAGTTTTATCATTTTGTCAAAATCACGTGTTTAAACTTAGTTTATCATTTATTGTTATTGAATTATGATATATATTTTTTAATCAATATAATTATGACTTTTTAAAGCTACAGTTTAGCGGTTTCCATACTCGGGTTGTTTTGGCATGGCATATTTTTAGATCAATCCAGATGTTCACCATTTCTTAACTTTATATATTAAAAATTTATATAAGAAACTTTTTATCAACAGTTTGTCAATGGGTAAGAAATAAATTTTAGTCGACTAAGATTATTATTGATGTTTTGGCTCACATATGTATAAATTAACATAGATTTATTTTAAATACAGATTTAAATTTTTTTCAAATGCAATGTAGATTTTGTATTAATTTATTTAAATTTTTTGTTAAATGATTTCAAAATAAAATACACAATTTTTATACTAAATGGTAAAATAAGCTTCTCAACTCAATAAACTTTTTTCTGAAATGTGAAATCAACAGGTTTGGGTTCTCGCTGCTTAGAGGTGATTCTTTGCAGAAATTGTCGTAGCTGTTGCTTCAGCTACTGGTTAGGCGTAAGAAAAATTGTGCCGTTGATCACAAACCTGTGAACATGTGATTTAGTGTTATCAAATCACCGAAGGAATAAGTCCATTACGTGAAGTGAGCCTTTGGTTCTAAAGTCAAAGAGGTGTGTTTGACCATGTACAGTAAATTTTTGCTTTAAAAGAAGGTTTTAAGGATGGAATTATATCGTATTTTGCTTTAAAAGAAGGTTTTAAGGAATTATATTGTATTGCTTTTTGTTTTGCACTCTCCTCCATTTATTTTTTTAAAACTTTGTTGTGAATGAAAGTGAATTTTTATTTGAACGGATATAACTTGTGTTAAAATAATTTTAGTCGTGGAAAGTAAATTGTGCGGTGGAGAAATAAGG
This sequence comes from Pinus albicaulis, assembly GCA_034641835.2. Taxonomy (NCBI): domain Eukaryota; kingdom Viridiplantae; phylum Streptophyta; class Pinopsida; order Pinales; family Pinaceae; genus Pinus; species Pinus albicaulis. The sequence goes on from CM076569.1 coordinate 963,054,591, forward strand.
AGTTGAATATTTTTTTTTATTTTTTTTAAAAGAAAAAAAAAATTATCTATGAATTATATGAAAAAGGAGAGATAAGTATTTATTTGGAAAATGAGTTGTTGGTAAATATTTTTTTATCGTGGTGAAAGTATTTCTAGGATTATTTGAATATTTGAGTCTAGATTGGTGGATTTGATTGCATTTTATTGATTGGAGAATGTTTTTTTGTCATATGTTGGTGGATACTTATTTGAATGAATCCACCAATTTTTATGGAAGAAATCATGTGAATTGAAAATTCAAGTTCTTCACCATTTTAGAGAATTATAATTTGTGGCCCGTTGTGAGTGGGCATGAGCCCAAACTCATTGTTGCATCTTCAGATTGGGAGAAATGGGAGAGGGAAGCAAAGGTGTTGGTGCATATGTCGGTAAAGGACAAAATTATTCCTCAGATTAGAGATTGCAAGACATCCAAGGAAATGTGGAATGTTCTCAAGGGTTTGTATGAAAGAACAAATACAAATCGGATCTTTTGTTTGAAGACTACGCTTTTATCTCTAAAAATGGAAGCAAATGAAAATATAAGCAATTTCATATCTCGTGTCAAATATTTAAGTGATAAGTTAGGGTAAATTTGTGGAAAGGGGTCTAGTTCTGACTTAGTCACCATCACATTAAATGGCTTAGTGCAAGATTATCAATTTTTTTTTCAATTTTTTCAGCTAGAGAGAAGCCCCCTAGATTTCATGAATTGACAGGAATTCTTCTACAAGAGGAAGAATAGATGAAGGGATTTAATTTGGGCTCCAATAATTCACATTTGGTGTTTGTAGCCAAGGGTAAACAACCATACATAGGCAGAACGTGGGACAAGGAAAAAGGAGGAAGGTTTCAAGAAAAACAGAAAGGTATGTCACAATCTAAATTTCCAACTCATGATAAGAGAAATGATTATTGTTATTATTGTGGAAAATATGGGAATCACTCTAAATAGTGTTATAAAAGGAAATTTAATGAGTCTAGACAAAGAAACAGAAGGCATAATGGAAATTTTGTGGACAAATATGCCTCAATTAGTGATGGATTCAAAAATCTAAAATTATTTGTTTTGATGTTACATTGTCTATAGAAAGTGATGATGTGAATGCTTGGTTCAGTGCTTCTAGTGCATCACTCTAGATGCCTAGTAATAAGGATTTGTCTGATGAATATTATGAAAACAATGATGGAACATATGTTTATCTAGGATATAATAGATCAATTAAATTTCAAGGTTATCGAGTAATAGCTGTGAATTTTCCTAAAGGAGAAGAGAGATAGATCCATAATGTGATGTTTGTTCCTCGTATCAAAAATAATTTAATTTATGTTTCTACTATTTCTCACCAATATTTGAAGGTGGAATTTTTTAAAACACGATGTTTTTTGAAAGACATTCAATGTCACTACAAGGTTATTGCCACATGTACCAAAGTTCGAGGGTTGTATAAGTTGGATGTGACGAGGACAGGTCATTAAGTGTTGGCATCTACAAAAATTTCAATAGTATAATTATGGCATGAAATGTATGGGAATCTAAATCACCATGATTTAATGTCACTTCAAAAGAAAAAAATGGTTTAAGGTCCTCCTGTTATGAAGAATGATCATGTTGAATGTGAAACATGTGTACTTGTTAAACAACATAGGGAGGAATTTCATGTACATACAGAAAAAAGGAAAAGGGAAATACTTGAATTAGTTCATTCTAATGTATGTGGACCTATGCAAACTAGATCTCTTGGTGGAGCATGGCTTTTTTTGCTTCTTTTTTTTTTTTATGATAGATCTAGTTATGCATTGCTTTATTTCATATGAAAGAAGAGTGATGCTTTTTAGTACTTTAAAGAGTTCAAGAGTGTGCTCGAAAAAAGAACTAGCAAGTGTATCAAAATTCTAATATATGATCGAGGGGGAGAATATAAATCAAAAGAACTCAATCGATACTGTAAAATAAATTTGATTCTACAACAATTTACGGTGCAACATACAAATAAAAAAAATGGAGTTGTTGATGGGAAAAACATAACACTGGTAGAATGTGCATGTAGTATGCTTGAAGGTAAAAATATTTCTAATGTTTTTTGGATTGAAGCCATTAATATTTTTCTTTTTTAAATAGAATTCCAACCAAACATTTAGAGATTAAAACACTTTTTGAAGCATTTTATGGTTATAAACCAAAATTGAGTCATTTAAAATTTTTTCGTTGCAATACATTTGCTCATATTCAAAAAATGAAAGAAAAAAAATTGATACAAAGTCAATTAACTGCATATTTATTAGTTATTGCGATGATTAAGAATCATACAAGTTGTTTGATCCCATCACTCATAGATTTCTTGCAAGTAGGGATGTGGTGTTGTATGAGAATGTAGACGAAGGTGATAAAATGAATAATACTGGTGTATGACGTAATACTGATGATTATTTCAAAATAGATACAAGTGTTGAACAAGAATAGGTACAAGTTCAAGAGAAGGGAGAATCAAGCAATCATGACCCTCCAAGAAGAGGAGAGGAGACTCAACAAAGAAAAAGGAAGATGAAAGCAATAAAACTCCAAGAAGGTCAGCATGTCAAAGTAAGGTACCTATAAGGGATAAATACTATGCACTAACGTACCTTTTTATGAATGTTGTACAACTTTCAAGCTATGAATAATCTAAAGAATATGAAGAATGGAGAGGTGGAATGAATGAAGAATATAACTCTATAATGTAGAATTACACCTAGGAATTGACAAAATTCGCTAAGAGTAAAGTACTCATTGGATGCAAATGATTGTATAAATCTAAATTTAATGTTGATGGAAGTAGTGATAAGTATAAGGATATATTGGTTGCTAACACATATTTACAAAAAGAGGGAATTGATTATGAGGATACTTTTCCACTTGTTTATAAGTTGAACAAAAAGAGAATAATGATTTCAGTAGCTAAAAACATAATTGGAAAATGCATCTGTTAGATATCAAATCTTCAATTTTGAATGGTGAGTTAAAATAAGAAGTTACAAAAGAATCTTTTTTGTAGGTTAAACAAATATTTATAATGGTTTGAAACAAACACCAAGATCTTGGTATGTGAAAATTGATTCTTTCTTTTATGTGGAATACTCCAAATTTTTCCTTCAATAAATTGGAATATTAACTTTTGCTATTTTCACTTAGGAGTTGAATAATTGGGTGAGAACGCCCATTCACAATAAAAACATGGATAAAATCCCTCTAGTATGAAAGGGGATCAGCCTTGGAACTAGATTTCACACCCTCATGTGTGAAAGGAGACATTTGCAAAGAGGTTTGGTCAAGTTTGACCAAGTCAAACGACGTAGAGGTATGAGGTGGAAAGCACTCTATGGGATAGCGCAGAGAAAGAGGAGGGAATATTCCTTGAAGGAGGAAAACCTAGAGAGTGGGACCCATGGAGAGAGAGCTCTCATGTGTTTAAAAGGAGGGCAAGGCAACCATTCTTTCATTATGCATATGATTATTTATTTCTTCTCTGCTTAGACATTTCTACAGTCCGAGCTATTTAGCTGAGTTGCTGTGCTGCTTAGCACAAGGATCTCCTACTTAGGAATCCTTCTCCTATATTGAGAAGCCTCTTGAAGGAGTTGTACTGATTTGTTTCACATCTAGGCTTGAGGCCAAGCATCCTCCTCCAGGACAACGCTATTGCTACAACATCATAATTCTATGTTGCAGGGTGTTGCAGTGAGGAGTCACAACACCTCTTCCATCTCTTTTTTTTTCAGAGGGAGAGTCTTTATTTCCTTTGGAGGACCATATTGGAATCCATTAGAGCTTATTGCAGATCTTGGCAGTGGGCCAATTCATTCCTTTTCCCCTACAATGCAGCTTGCTTCAGTAACTGCGTTATTTTCATGGTGCATTTGCTGTGGGGTTTTGTATTGCTGATTGGAGGGTGATATTTCCAGTGATAGGATCAGACTTCACTTGGACAATCCCTTGGAGGAGGCTTACTTCAGATCATTAATCATATTCAGCCTTCTCTATGCATTTCGAGTTTCTGAGTTGCAGCTGCTGCCCAGCAACTCTGGCATTTTTTCCATTTTGTATATGACAGCCAATCCTTCGGAGGATTGATGTATTATTGTTTCTAAGGGTTAGAGCTTGCTCCCCTATTGTATTTGAGCCATATATGGTCATATTAATGTATTGAAATTATTTTGCAGTAGTTATCCATTATAGACTGCACTGTCATAGCCAAGGGTTTCATATATGCAGCAGTGTTTCTTCATTTCCATGTACATGTCTTGTTGAGGCTTGCATTTCCTTTCTTGAGTGGATGTTTCCTCAAGAAATTGTACTTTATTTGCTACTATAAAATTATTTGTTGGCTATCTATATCTTCTTGTCTCACAGCTCATAAAATAACGCTACTGATCTATTGTATGTTCATGCATTAGCTGTAGTCCCTTCATTGGGCATTTTCAGAGGACATCGAAGTGTGGGAGATCTGTTTAACCCACTTAGAAGGATTTCTTTGGAGCCATATCTTGGATTTGTGACTTAGATACATTGATCTAAGGGATCTAGGTCTTGGGTTCAATTCCTATAGTAGCCATTACTGGAAAATGCATTTTCCAGTCATGCCTTGCTAGCTGTTCCAGATTTGGAATATTACAGTGGTATCAAAGAAACTTTCTTGGCTCAGCCTGTGAGTCTAAGCCCAAGAAGATCAGAATGATGAAGAAGATGATATTACTCCCATCTGTATTTAGATATAGACAGAACCTCTCCAAGGAGGTCAAGAAGATTGAAAAATAAGAAGAGGAAGAACCATGCACTTCCTATTCTCATCGAGAAGAAGACAAGCATGAAGGACACGTGAATTATCAGATTCTAAGTGATTACCCTATTGAGTACAGATCTCAACCTAGAGCCTTCAAGGAGACTCTAGATTTCCCTCATTTCATCCAGTTGCAGTAAGAGAAGAGACCCTGCAACAGAAGTGAAATCAGAGGCAATAGAATTATGTTGTCTACTTTTGATGGGTTATCTACAACAAGAACTTGGGTGAGAAAGTTGGAGGCATTTTTCCTATTGCATCCTGTAGGAGGAAAAGAAGTTGTTGAAATCTCAGCGCTGCACTTGTAGGGTGAAGCCTATGTTTGGTGGTGTAGCCACTTGAGCCATGCAAGGGAGAAAAATTTTGTAGAGTTCATTCAAAGGTTGGTCAAAACCTTTGATGGAGAAAGAACAAAGGAAGAGAAGCTCACACCACCATTTTAGGAGCCTTGTGATAATGCTTTCACACTCATGGAGGAGCAGCCACATGCATCAACAGTTGGGGTAGCCAACACTTGAAACTCTTGCAGCCCTATAAGAAGTTCCCAAACATCATCAAGGTATGGAAAGATTTCCACAATCTATTGTTCCAGCAAATTATTTTGATAAATGTGGAGATTTACTTTTGCATGACCAAGGGTCAAATCACACTGCTACTATAGAGCAGCTTGGTTGTACTGCATTGTGCAACATGGAAACTTTCAAGGAGGAAATAAACCATCATCCTCATGAGCCATTGTTGGATTGCATGTCACAGTTGAGGTTGGGGTTTAAATACCTGAAGGAAGATAATAGAAATCTTGGAGTGAGAAACCCCTTCTCCTTTCAAGATGAAACTTTCTCAATGAGTTCCTCTCAGCTCAAAGAGGAACTTCTACTTTCAGCAGATCCAAGACCTCATTGGTTTTGGAAGACTATTTTTGAGAGGGAGGTCTCAAGGAGGGATCTCATTAGAGGTGCACTTCAACACACCATGGAGTACAAAAATTTTCTTCCTTTCTCACAGGAGCAGATAGAAGATGGAGGACATCTTAGGATGGATAACATATCTCATGCTTGTGCTGGACATTCTTGAGCCATGCACATCATGATGGGAGGCTTTTGCCTACCACCTATTTGGGTCCTTATAGGGTCTCATTGATCCTTGAGAAGATTTCATTTCAAAATCCCATGAAGTGCAAAGACAGAGATTTGGTTTGGGAGGATGGTAGCCCTCATGGGAGGAGTACCAAGATGAAGAGAAGAATAAAGTGTCCACAAGGGATTGAGTGGATGTGGTTGATGAGCAAGGAGCTAGGAGGCTACTTGCAGATATATGACATCGGGCAGCAGGAGGCTTAGTTGCGCTGGTTACTCTTGAAAGAGTTTGGCCATCACTTGGCATACACTCTTCCTAAGAGTAGGAGGAAGGAGGAGAGATGGCAGGATACTTGCATCATTGGGCAGCATAGAGTATGGATGCATGGTGTCGATATGATACTCATATCATTCATTGTGTCTTCATCACATTAGTTGTATGATGGAAGTATGGGGAGGCAGCAAAATATTTTGTTGCTTTGCTTGTTCTTGGGAGAGAAAGAGCAAATTTTCTCTCACACTTTGCATGATGTTGCAGGAGGAGGAGATGGCATTATCTCCTTGTCTTTTGATGATAAAGAGGTACTTCCACCTTGGGAGGAACTTCTTATGTATTGCAGCATTACTAGAGGAGTCTTTGACAAGGACCATTTCAAAGAACAGAGCTTTGTATTGACAGGGGCTTATTTGCATGAGCTCACAACGCTGTCACTTTGGAGCAGAGACTTATGGAGGGATTTTTCCCAGGATTACTTCACATTGTATGCACTTGGTGAACAAGGCGGAGGTGATGATGATGGGATAGTGGATAGAGACATCTATCACTATGGCATATTCTTCTTGACTTGGATTTGCAAGCATGAAGAAGAGGATCTTCTTGCAGCACATGGTACATTCTTCTTTAGCATGCCAAAGAACTATGTAGGATTCACTCATGGATCCATGTACCATCTTACTTCCAGCATATGGTAAGAATATTTTTTTTACATTCATTGATTTGTATACTCTTACCATTACTATGTAGTGCATTGCTTCACAATAGGGCAAGCTTGTCACATTGCTCCATGTTCATAATTGGGTCAATATGTATGATGGAGACTACCATCTTTTATATGGCCTTGGGAAAGTGTTTTCTTTAATGTATGATCAGTTGATATACTCGGCCATTTGCTATTGTTGAAGAGGTTAATCCCCTCTGCGGACAGAGGTGATCCCTACTAGCCCAGATCAGGTCTAGCAACAATCAAACATGCTACAGTGCAGGTTCCTAATTGCAAATAAACCGACTTGCGAGGAAGGCTTACCTGGAATCCAATGCTGTCGTTTGTAGAAGAGGTGGTGCTCCTGTTCCTTTGCCCTGGCAGATCACAATCCTTACGATCTCCGTGATCGGACACCTGCACATGCAATAAACAACACAAATGCAAGCATAAAATCCAGTATATACAACTATATGTCAGTCGAAGAGGACATAACTCATGAACATAATCAAGAACAAGAGTGGAACCATAACCAATAGTCGCTTATCATTAATGAGTAAAAAGAAGAATACAACCATAGCTTCGACGCAACACTCTCCTTTGGCGGGTCATCAGCAAAACATCTCTCGATAAAGCCTGTCAAGGATGGGAAAAGCCTCTCTCTCCGGATACTTGACAATAGTCTCCTTGCTTGGATTTGGCCTTAAGGGAATCAAGAAGGCTCTTGCAACATAAGGATGTGAAAGCTCTTGGGAACTAGCTTGCAAATAAGATGAGCAAGCTTTTATAGATGGAGGAAGGGGAGTTGGGATCCCTATAATTATGGGATTGGCCCTATCATCAAGGAAACTTCCATAAGAGGTGGAAAACCACTTCCTCTCTATGGAAATCCGTAGCCAAACTTCCCAACTCAAGATAGATATCAGTCCAGGAATCTGTTAGGACAAAACTTCCGCCATTTATTTTTAAAAAACACCTCTTAATATGGTTGGCGCATGTGCGACTCTATGACAGAGCGCCAATTGGCACGCCCTCTTTGGAGGATTTGCCCTCTTGGCACGAGGGCTGAACTGTGGAACCGCGCCAATGGAAAAAGAGCTATTTTTAGGGTTTTTTGCAGGGAGATGTCTTCAAGGCAATGAAAGCTCATCTTCAGAGGGATGCAATGAAAGTATTTTCAGGTTTTGTCTCTGCTCACAGGTCACAGAATGAGCCCTCCAATGTGCGGGATGGGGAATGGCAGGGATGGTGACAAATTGCTGTGTAACAGATGCCCCCTAAAGCATGAGGCCCGAGAGAGAGAGAGGGGTGAAATGCTTTACGAGAACATGTCCGACTAAAAACTCCGCCGTCGGAAAACCTGCATGAAGAAATACAACTCATGTCTCAGATACATGATATATATGTGGTATGGGCGCAGCCATCCATAACAGAGTATACAATAATACAGATCCAAGGCATGGACGCAGCCATCCAGAGAGGATCGATAAATAGACTCAAGTATGGTAGCAGCCATCCAGAGAGTGAGTCATGTAACAATAGTCCACAAAATCGCAGCCTGGATTCCAACAAACAAAATCCAAGGTCTTGCGCTCCATCTCGACCTGAACAAAGTACAAGTTCAAGCATGCGAATATGTGAGCTGAAGTCGAACATGCAAGAACATCGTCTGATTACCAGCCAATGATGAAATTTGTTAACAGATGCGAGAGGAACCACCAATAATGACAATGGCCCTCAAGGTACTATAGGTACAATCTACGGTATGTGAATCAATGAGTTGGCGTCGAACACCCGTAGAATCACTCGATCAGAGGCCAATGATGAAAACTTCACGTCGAATGCGACGAACCTGCCATTGAGCCATGGAGGCTCCAAGGTAGCATAAGGGAGTCTCTAGATCAGCTTCCCGGATAATGAGCTGAAGTCGACAGGAAGTGACCTTGATCGAAGGTGGGCCATAATGTTTCCCACATCATCGACACGAGACAGAGGAACATGATGTTTTTTGTGAATCAGGATCATATGAGAATCAGAGGAAGGTTGATACTTTGCAGAGGTCAACTTCTCTTGAACATATAACGGCACAATAGTGGATTTGGCAGTATTTGACATCAACGGATCAGAGGTCATGGGGACGAGGCAATGAGCAGATGAGAGGTCAAAAGGGATTATCCAAACCGACGGAGGCAAGTGAAGAATGAGATGAGATGTCCCCAACCCAACACGAATGCAGACAAGTGCCATGTTCAAGAGCGACATACTGCCGACACGACAATGATGCTGGTTCCATTTTCCCCCACCATTTTTGGCGAGTACCCCAATTATTTTTTATAACAAGCTTGAAGGGGATAGCATATGATTGTAATATAAGTTCGCCCTTCGGGCGAATCCATCCTAGTATATTTAACGAGCCCTAGGAAGGAGGAAGGAGGAGAACGTCATTTCGACTGAATCGAATGTCATCAGGGTTTAATGAGTCTGACAAAGGAAGAACTCGGCGTATTTTCATATTTAGAGAGTTTGAAAAGACAGCAGAAAAGTAAACTCCAGCGGTCCCTTTTCGTAGATAGTTCCTCGGACCCGAAAAGGTAGAAAACAATATCCAAGAAAACCTCCTAGTCGTGATAGGCTAGGGTATTCCTTTTTCGTAAATAATCCATCCCAGCCCAAAAAAGGGGTAAACGTATACTGGGTAGATGTTGATTCGTGTCCATTTTAACGAGATCGAAACGACAAGGGCCTCGACAATCTTTTCATGTTTAGAGAGTTAGAAAAGAGCTGAAAGATGACTCCAAAGTGACTTTTTCGTGTATTTACCGAGTCCGAAAAAGTATAAAATACAACTCGTTTCACCATTTAAGTTGCGTAAAAAACCTGTTGCTGCACAAAAAGCAAGTGTAAAACCCATTTTTGACAAAATATATTAAAATATTAAAAAAAAAATAGCTTTCAAAACCTATTTTAAGTTCAAAAAGTTATTAATATGTCAAATGGTAAAAATAAAATTACTTTTCACTATTTACTTCACTGAAGAGCAGCAGTGGTCCATTTTGTGTGTGAACTTCTGACGGCGATTGCGACTGATCTGGGCTACCATCCAGATTCCCATCTGTTCCAGGTAAGAGGCGCTTCTCTGTACTCCATTTTAATCCATTTTTCATAGTTTTTTATTTGATATTAGACTTCTGTGAGGAATTTTTGGATTTTTAGGGCTCCGCCCATTGGCGCGGGTATCCGGCACGGACCTGCGCCAATGGCATTTTATTTCCAAAGGGCCCGCGCCAACTAGCGCGACTGTTAGGAAAACAGTCACGCCAGTGGCGCAATCCAATTTTCCGTTTGAAATTTACACACAATGAATGAATTGCATGAATTTTTAAGGATAACATAGGTCTAATTGAAGTTTTTTTTTTTTTTGACCATGTAAATGCAGGCAACCGATCAAAATGGTCATTGAGTGGAAAGAGAGGGAGCACGGGGAAGAGGATGAACAGGCCATGGAGAATGAAACTTGCATGAATGCCCTCAAGAACTGTGGGCTTAAGAAGTTCTTCCTGACACCTTGCTTACGAGCCCAGCCTGAGCTCCTGCAGTACCTGATCAGCATATGGGACGAACATGAACAAGTGTTCAAGTTGCGGGACCAGGTATTAGAACTGGAGGTCTCTAACGTATACTTCATAACCGGACTATCGCGCAGAGGTCCGGTGCCCATATTGACAGGGAGCAGACCGTCTGGTGAGAAGATGGAGCAAGTGATGGCACGAGTGTGCTGAGGGGCACGACTGGGATCAGGAAGTGGAAAGGTAGAAATCCATACTATTCCTGATCTAGCACTCAGGGTAGTGATTCATACGATCACGCGGGCCGTGGGATCGCAGGTACCGCACGAGGCAACAAAAGCCCAACTCTTACTGGCCTCAGAGTGCATGAGTCCCCTACTATTTGACTGGGCCACAGTAGTGACAATAAATATCAAGAGACAGGTCACGAAGTGTAAGCAGGACAAACTGAAACAGTTTGGCTACAGTTCTATCCTGGTATCATTCATTCTGGAACGATTACCAATCTTCTATGGCCAAGGGGCCATAGTAGCTGAGCCGATTCCACGAGAGCCAAGAATGGCTCGTTGGGCGGCACTGATGCCCAGAGCTGGAGGAGGCCAACAGATGTCCTGGAGGCCGGAGTTTTTTTGGGTGGTTGCGGCGTCAGTTGATTGTAGTGGAAGACTGGCCATATGCAGGAACCGATTTCACTAGAGACCCAGATCTCCCACTGTCGGAGGGAGATGATTGGGACGAGGAGTTGGGTATGATCTCTTCTCTTTTTGATTTTTATGTTTTATGATTTTTTGTTAATACATGTCCATTCTAACAGCAGTTATATGTGTATGCAGATGTCAGCCCAGAGAGACCAGCTGATATGTCTCCCATTGCGCGGAGGACTCTTCCCGCACCTGATCCTCAGGCAGAGGGTGCAGAGGGGGGGGAGTTGATCCAGAATCTCGAGGGTATTGCCCGAGGGATCCCAGACTATGCCCGGCTAGCAAATGTACCGATGGCGTACCAGAGACATACGGTGGGAGTGCTTAATCGCCTCCACCGACTTCTGAGACGCTTAGTGCACGCAGTCACTTGTTATCATGAGCACCATGCGGATTAGACACCTAGGGTTTATTTCATGCATATTTTTTGAGAGAAATGTCGTCTCCAGATGTATTAAGGCGAACATGTATATTTTTTGATTTTATGCGATGCACACTATGTAAACATTTTGATATCTATATATATACATATCTATTTCTGGATGGATCTTTCTTTTTCATGTGATGTTGTTTTACAAATTGCGCAAATGTCTATCTAGCACCAAATTAGCTACTGCATCTGTTAGTGTATTCATATGCTTGGGTATATGTTGATAGGTAATATAGTCAAAATTTCTTTCCAGTAAACGAATACACAGGTACAGACGTAAAATGGATGGGTTTCTGACTAAATAATGACCGTTAAGTTGTAATACTACAAGTTGTGAGTCTAGATACACAAGTAATTCATGGATACCAAGGTTTACAGCCTCAGTAAATAATTCTAATACAGCACTATATTCCGCGATGTTATTTGTAGTACGTCCCAGACACACACCTTGTAGGTTGACCAACTCACCAGCAGGATCATATATTACCCAGGCCGTCGAAGACAGGTTCCTAGTACTGCAGGAGGCACCACCCGCGAAACCAACAAGCAGATGAATGGACATCTGCACAATCAAGAAGACCCGATCAGCAGAAAGATGTTTACATCGCACACCACACCACACATGCACACAAATGAAAAACACACACCTATGTACACACACCACACCAAAAATGACTTTAAGCGTAGTATTTTTTCAGGTACATCCCATTCCTGGGTTGCGCCAGTGGAACTCCTTCATAATCTATAAGCTCATAAGCCCCATTCTTCAAAACGCATTTTACTATGTAGGGCCCATGCCACATAGGTTGGAACTTACCAGCCCCAAGCTTGTCATGTGCTTGATCGTACAAGAGGACGAGGTCCCCTTTGACAAAGGAACGAGGAGAAACCAATTGATCGAAGTGAGCTTTGACCCACTTCTTTTGTGCTTCAATGACTAAAGCAGCCAAGCGGTGGTTTTCATCTAACCGTTCCAGATACAAAAGATGCTCTTCCTCAGCAGAAGTGTCGGGTAGAAGTTCCACAGCTAATTTCAAAGAAGGAATCTCGCATTCAACCGGAAGAGTTGCTTCCAGACCATACACCAATTGAAATGGTGTGAATCCAGTTGCACTCTTTACAGACGTCCGGTATGCCCATAGAGCTGAGAACAGTTGGAGGTGCCAATTGGATTTGTGAATACCAACTATTCGTTGAAGCATAGTGACCAGAACCTTGTTCACTAGTTCAACCTGGCCATTTGCCTGAGGGTAATATGGCATTGAGCTATCGTGGCGTAAGCCCAACCTTGAAGTCAGCTCGGCCATCATATAATCTCGGAAATGAGTACCATGGTCAGTAACGATGGCTTGAGGGACCCCGAAACGTGCAATGATGTGGTTGAAGATGAATTGGGCAGCTGTCTTACCGTCGACAGCTAGTGTAGGCATCGCTTCGGCCCACTTGGTGAAGTAGTTGACATCAACAATTATATACGCATGCCCCCCGGCCGAACGAGGGTTATAGGTCATAAATTCCATGCCCCATTTTTAAAAAGGGTCGACGGTAATAGCAGGATAAAAAGGGAGAGGCGGCGCGTGCATCTTGCGCTAAAACACCTGGCACGCATGACATTTACGGACTGCAACGATACAGTCTTTGAATATTGACGGCCAGAAGTAACCTGCTCGCAAAATTTTCTGGGCAGTGGCATATCCGGACATATGACCACCACAGGCGCCACTGTGGTAGTCATTTAAGACCCTTTCAGCCTCTTCCAAGGTTAGGCACTGACGGAGCACCGAATCTACTCCAACGCGGTATAAGGTATCTCGTACGATGCGGTAGGGTTGAGACTGATGCCGAATCCGACGTCTAACATCTTTAGTTAACTCAGACCGAAATGTGGAGGTCTGCAGATACACAATTATGTCACCATACCAAGGGTCGCGAGTACTGATAGGGAAAAGAGTTTCGTCTGGGATATGGTCCTCGGAGTGTGAAGGAGTGGAGTCTGTTGGGAGTGAGCATATAAGATCCGCGAAAACAAGTGATTTGGTTGACTTAGTAGTGGTGAACTCTAAGTCAAACTCCTGCAGGATAACGATCCATTTGGATTATTTCCCCCCCAGTAATTGTCGAGATAGAATATATGTCATGGGGTTGCAATCCGAAACCACTGTTATCGTACGCAACAGGATGTAATGGCGAAAATGCTGCACAGCATGTACTGCGGCTAATGCCAACTTCTCGACGTGAGCATAACGTGTTTCTATATCGAGAAGATTCCGTGATAGGTAATAAACGACATGTTCATCACCATCATCGTCATCCTGCACCAGAACCATAGCTATGGTGCTAAACGCGGCGGCGAGATACAAAGTAAAATCGCGGTGATAGTTAGGAGGACGAAGCAAAGGAGCATTAACAAGTAACGTCTTCAGCTTCTCAAAGGATTGTTGAGCAATTTCGTCCCAATGGAAGGGAACGTTCTACTTTAATAGGCGCGTGAATCCTTTAGCCACCTCCGCGTAGTTTGGGATAAAGCGTCGAAGGAAGTTCGCTTTTCCCTGCAGACTCTGCAACTGATATAATGAGGAGGGTGATGGGAGATTGATGATAGCCTCAACTTTTAAAGGGTCAAGGAAAATTCTGTCTTTGGAGACTATGAATCCCAAAAGACGGCCAGAATCCACCAAAAGACACATTTATGAGGATTAAGCCTAATATTGTAGTGTCTACAGTGAAGGAAAATATGGCAGAGGTGTTCAGGGTGGTCCTCTCGCCTAGCTGAGTGAGCTGGCAAGTTGTCCAGATAAGGCTGAACGATATGGCATATGTCATGGAAAGCGTAAGACATCGCACGCTGGAAAGTAGCTCTAGCGTTCTTCAAGCCGAACGGGAGCTTTTTATAGGCGAAAGTACCCCACGGACAGATGAATGTAGTCTTGTGTTGATCCTTAGGTGCAATATTGATCTGATTATACCTGGCGAAACTGTCCATCAGGGAATAAATCTCACTTTCGGCATATTCGTCGATGATTTGGTCTATGAACAGAGTGGGATAGTTATCTTTTGGACAGGCGCGATTAATATCGCGGTAATAAACACAAACCCTAATAGTACCCTGCTTTTTATCGACAGGGACAATGTTGGAAACCCATTCTGTGAGGGGGATAGGATAAATAAAGCCCGCGTTCAGAAGTTTTTCAACTTCTGCCTTAATTGCAGCGGCTTTACGAGGATGCATCGGGCGTAAGCGTTGGTGCACGGGCTTCACACCAGGGTAGGTTGGAATCTCATGCACTACGATACTGGGATCAATCCCCGACATTTCCTCGTAGGACCAGGTGAACACATCTCTGAATTCTTTAAAAAGATCAGTATAGACTTGAATCTCATCAGGAGAACAAGTCACTCTCACGTGTATATTCTCAACGATCCCCGGTTTAACGGAGATGTTGATCGGGATGGTTTGAGTGATATTACTCAGGTTTCCCTCCAAAAAAACCTCGTGCGTCAAGATGGGCGTCTGTAGAGGTGGAGTGGGAACCTGAGATGCAAAACGCTCTAGACAATCTGACATTGCCCCCAAGCTAGGCATGAAAGAGGAACGATGATGTCCATCGCCCCAAGGTAGCTCCTCGAGAGACATAGTTTCAATGATGGCTTCATCGGAAGGAAAAGTCTTTTTAAGAGGATCCGACAAGTGGGCCTCGCCAAGCCAGGGCAATTGAGAATAGATGTCTAAAGCCATGCTCGAAGGAGCATGCTGAGGCGAGGGGGGATCAGATGCAGCAATAATTTCACAGTAGCTAATCTCTACTGGAGTTAAGGGCATCGATTCTCCAAACTCAAACACCTGCTCAGGTGTAGGGATGAGCCAGGGGTCATCAGTCCTGGAGATCATGTTAACTTGAGCGATGTGCAGTGGTGGTGTGGGAAAAATACCCATAAGGACGGGGTCTTTGAAGAGACCGGGTCCTATACTGTCAGGGGGATCCGAGATCTGATTCACATATGGAACGTTGTTCTCGGAGGTGGAGGTGAAGAAGGACAACTGATCCACTGTAACGATTTTTCCCTCGTGAGGGAACTTAAGAAGTCGAAAGACAGTGGACGGCACGCATAGCATGGCATGAGTCCAGCTGCGACCGAGAAGTATATTGTAGTTGAGCCTGGCGTCAACCACCTCTACTTCTACGTTGACAGTGTTCCCCTGTAAAGTGATCGCTAAACTCTCGAGAACACCCAGGGGTTTGGATTCCCGACCATCGAATGCCTCTAGGGCATTAGGAGACGATGAAAGGGCCAGAGAGCCAATGGCCTTCCAGCAAGCGGACAACATGACACAGGTAGAGGCACCTTCATCCACAACGGCCCTATGGATGTTAAGACCGTTGATCCCGACTTGAATGACAAGAGCAATATGATGTGGAAGTCGGGGGGGTGAAATTCTCTAAATCGAAGGTGAGAAGACTCGAATCGGAGGGATCAATGCCACCGATTACAGACAATAAAGCCTTCCGTTGCGAAGGACAACTTTGAAGAACTTCTATAGAAGACATAGCAGAAGGCGCCTGTGCCAAATCCTCAACAATACTGTAGTGCTGAGTGGCACGAGCATTCGGATTGTAAGAAGATCTTCGAAGAACACCTTTAGAAGGTGGCTTCACAACAGGTTTAGGAGTAGGCTTCTCAATTTCCAACGAACTGGAGACAGGTGGGGGAGGTGGGCCATCCGCCACTGCCTTCCCAGGTGCCTGGCGCGATTCGTTGTAATCCTTGGAACGCGTAGCGATAGAGATAGGTGCAGCACCATTCATCATAAAAACCTGGGACCCAAATGGTGCAGATGGTGAAGGCTGTTCAACCATCTGGGTCTGCTGAGATGGGAATGGCTCTTTAAGAACTGTCGGAGTCCCTTTGGAGCCTTTTAGAAGTTGACTAAATTTAGATCGTCGTGGAAAATCCTTAGTATAATGGTCTCCTTCACAAATGAGGCAGGGGTACTTCGGTTTACACTGAGAACCATCCTCAGTGTGAGATTTGGACTCTGGCTTTGGGGCGTCGGATTTGGATTTACCTTTGCCCTTCTTTTTCCCTTTGGAGGTTTTCTCCGTAGGATTGGCCTGAAAGGCGTTAACCTATGCAGTTTTTCCAGAATCGATTGGAGCAGGAGGAGCAGAATTATTGGATGAGTTGGACTTCTGCTTCCCATTCGAAGATTTCTTCGAATTCTGAGACACGGAACCAATAACACCATCCACCGCTGGGGTAGGTGGAGATTTAGAGGTTCCAGACCGTGGAGCATCAGGCAAGATATCGTACAGCGTGTCGAACTGTGAATATATCAGATCCAGATATTGGGCACGCGCTATGGCTTTTTCTTCAGTTACACACGCTCCCATAGCAATATCTTGGGCGATTTTGTTAACAAAGGAGGTGGTAAACCAATGAGTTAGTATCTGATCAGGTATATGAAACTTGATCAGCCTATGACAACGTCGCCACTCATGAATGTGATCAGAAATGTGAGTGGCTTTGTCCTGCTTCAAAGAAGTCAGGAGGTGCGTTCTGGCTTCATAGCGAACCGGTAACTGAAAGTGTGTCAGAAAAGCCATGGCTAAGGAATTGAAATCTTGGAAGATGCCACGAGATAACTCGATGTACCACTTAGGAGCAGCTCCAGTCAAAGTGCACTGGAAGAGGCGCAGACTAATTGAATCATCGACCCAAGAATTAGACGAACACCAAAGATGATATGTCATCACATGCGCTTGGGGGTCCTCCCCAGCTTTACCCTCAGACTTGGGGCAATCACCTGGTATCTTGGTAGGAACCGGAGGCCAATAAGGATTATGTAAAATCGGATCATTGGTCAATTTTGAAACATCCGGAAACTCCAAGGTGGCCAGGAATGGCAATGGCGGATTGACCGGCATGCCAGGCCCGGGATGAGGACCGATACCTGTACTCCACGCTGGTTGGGAATATCCTTGCCCCCATGGGTTCTGTCCCGTAGGATTCTGACTGTAGGGGGTGTAGGTGGTATAACCAGACTGATTTGGCTGCTGGTAACCAGTGTGTGGGGCTTGATAACCAGAGTACGGACCCTGATTATATGTCGGCCCAGTGTAAGCAGCATTTGGATTTGGTTGCTGAGTATAGGTAGAACCGGGTTGATGAGGATAATACTGAGAGCCTCGGGGCTGGTTATAATTCGGTTGAGATTGACCATGAGGATAATAACTGCCCTGAGGATGAGTGGGCTACTGATAGGTGGAACCCTGGGGAGCCTGATAACTAGGTCGCAGCTGTTGATTTGGTTGCGGCATCGAATAAATCGGCTGTTGGGTAGGGTTAATGGAATGAGCGGGCTGCCCTGAGTGAACAGGTTGACCCGGCTGAGCGGGCTGTCCTGAGTGAACAGGTTGACCCGGATAGACAGGCTGCGCCAGTTGCGTAGGTTGACCTGGCTGTAAAGGAGCTCCAAGTTGTGCTGGATGGGCCGGTTGGCCTGGAGGCGGAACCCCAAGTTGTATCGGATGGGCCGGTTGGCCTGGTGGAGGAATAGAGGCAGGTGGTAGCTAGTAACCAGTTTGACCTGGAGCAAGACCATAGGATGGTGCCGGCTGATATGCAACGTTCGAAACAATAGGATACTGCGGTTGCATGGGTTGAGAAGGCTGGATTTGCCCCCCAGGACCATAGACCGGTCCCGGTTGGTACCCCGGCTGAGGCTGCATAGGTTGACCGGAAGGGTTGTAATAATTTCCTTGCGGACCGTACGATGGCCCTTGCTGGCCCGTAGGATAGCCTTGCACGGGCTGCCCCTGTGGATCATAAGGATAGCCAGGTTGGCCCGAAGGTTGGCCTTGGAAAGGTTTCCCTTGCGGGTTATAAGCCTGGTTATAAGGTAAACCCTGAGCATGGAGGTGAGCCTCAGGAGCGGGTAGATGTAAAATGTCCCCGTGCGCATCATACTGACCTGGAAAAGCATACACGGGTGTACCATCCTGTGCATAGTGTGAAAAATAAGAGCGGTTGGGATCTTGGGAGGATGGTCCAACCTCGGGGTTCGGCTATTGTAGGGACAACCGATACTCCTCCGGAGAGATGTTCTTCGGCATAGCAGTCGCTAAATAAACGTCTTCAGGAGGCGGCATAGCCCTTGCGAAGGGTGCCGTGACAGCTAGTGCAGATGCGGCCACACAAACAGTGGATCAAACGGGTACAAAAGTGACGGGTGTCTGAGGAGACACCCCCGATGAAGGAGCAGCCGGCCTCGGAGAAGGAGTTGACACTCCCATAGAGGCTGTGGCGAAAATGATCTGACCCAAGGACCTGTACCCTGGTGGTAATGAGGGACTGGACGCTGACATGAAAGCTGGTTCAGAGTTGTCTCCTGGAAATAATCTTCGTGGGAAGAGCTGATAGTCTTCACCAGACGTTGGGATTTCCTCACCAGAATCACTCATGTTTGAGCCTGCCGCTAGATCTTGCAATAGACGGCGAGGACTAGGAGGAAAAACAACAGCTATAAAAGGCGAACCCGATGTAAGAGAAAGGAAATCAAATCCTAATCTCAATTCAGACCAAGGGTCAGAAAAGGGCCAATTGAACTCAACTGGTCCCCCAAAGGGTTGCTCAGAAAGAACCGGTCCCCCGTCAGGAAACTTGGAAATAATGGGCTGCTGTGGTTCAGCAGAGGATTGGGAAACCTCTGATGAATCGTCCGTATAAGGAATACCAGTAGACGAAACCGAGGGTTCTGCCACTGTGGCAGAAATGACAAGAGAAAATATCAACACACACACGGGCTGAAAAAGAGTCAAGACACACGATGAAACGGTCAACAAGCAAAATCTAACAAGGTGTGTGATCGTGGGTGATTAATTTTTACCCATTTTGAAAAATAAGAAACTTCACCGTTTCATATTTTAAGAGTCGAGAAACGGTTGAAAAGGTGACTCTATCTCTTTCAAATTTGACACAAGCGTGAAAGGACAAGAGCTTGGTGATCCTTTCAAATTTAAGGAGTCAGACAGGATCAAAATGACTACTCAGGAATACTAGGCAAAGGGTGTACCAAATAACCATGAACTGCAATATACACCTTGGTTTCAAAATGAAAGAGAAATCAACCAAGGACTTTCCGTACGTGCAGGAAATCTCCCCGAATGCTGTGTTCGGTGTATCACGGGTATAGGGCGGCAGACTCGGCTTCCTAAGGATAAAGGATTGAAACTAGTGGGGTCTCCCTTTATATACGCGACGGTACGGGGAGCACAAGTCCGTACTAGCGCTGTGTAAAGCCAAGAGGCGAACGACAACTACTAGGTTTTAAGACGCTGGAACACGTCTCTAGCCTAGACCTCTAAATGTGTTTCGTTAGATTTCAATGCTGCCTTAGTGTAAATTGAGTAAATTTTAAAGTTTATCTTCAATTACATTTCAATTTTCAGGCCCTAACGAATGTGATGTCTCAAAAATCTCCTAAATGCAAAACTACATGCCACAGTATATCATTTCGTTCGATGAAAGCTAGCTACAGAAGAGTTAAGAGCTTTTTAAACAAACAAAATGATCGGAAGACAATCAGTGATATCTCTAATGTAGCTAATGAAACTAAAAAATTTTCTTTCAAAGTCACTAATTACTAATAACACCGAAAAGATTTTAATTTGCACTAATCAATCAAAAGCAAAAGAGATTTTTTATTTTCAATGTTTGAGAGCTAGATGCACTAAACAAACCGAAAACAAATGAGAAGCAATTTGAGAAATGATAATAAGAGAGCAAAAACAAGCAGATTTCACTCAATGGCACAAACAATCAGATCTCAAATCGACCAAAAGTCTCTCAAAACCAAGAAAAGTCCCAAAGACACTAATGAGCCGTGTGATCTAGGCCCAAAATGAAGCAAAGCGAAATTCGAATGAAAACGAAATCAATCACTCAAAAAGCGCAATAAGATGATAGACAACTGTCAAACGAATGCAAGGAAGCAATCCCAAAGTCGATTGAATGAATGAAAACCAAAAACTCCCAAGGGAGGCTCGACTCACAAAAGCACCTAGATGCCCTAGGTCTGGAATGCAAAATCGAAAGAAATAGGCAAACAACCAAAGGATGGAGGTTACAATCAGTCAAACTAGGCTCCAGTGCACTCAAACAGCTGAAAAAACAAGATCAAAATCACAAGTCAGTCCCAGAAAGCATGAAACACAGCAAACCCTAATAGCTCACAGGATTGGCGCGACTGTGAGCTTGAAATTAGCGCCAGAAAGGCAATGGCATGGGTGATACACAGGCAACCTGCGCCAATGGGCGCGACTGTCACACTGAAAAGCGCGCCAGCCGAGTTTACTATGGGAAAAAGAAAAACAAGCAATCTCAGACACAGACAAGTGATGACAAGGCTAAAACAAAGCCAAACAAACAGAAAAACCAGTCCAAAGAGCTGACCAAGCAAGCAAGGCCAAGAAATTGACCGAAAAGAGAAGACAATACTCCAAGTTGTTCAGTCCGTAAACTAAACCGGAGATTGACTGAAGCATCGTTGATCTACTCCACTAATGTAGAGCAAAAGTGTTTCGAAGGCTATCTGGCTGTACTTCAGGCTCCGTCTATAGCTTACAAATCAAACAACAAGTTGATTCCCCAGCGGAGTCGCCAAATTGTTGAAGAGGTTAATCCCCTCTGCGGACAGAGGCGATCCCTACTAGCCCAGATCGGGTCTAGCAACAATCAAACACGCTACAGTGCAGGTTCCTAATTGCAAATAAACCGACTTGTGATGAAGGCTTACCTAGAATCCAACGCTATCGTTTTTAGAAGAGGTGTTGCTCCCGTTCCTTTACCCTGGCAGATCACAATCCTCACGATCTCCGTCATCGGACACCTGCACATGCAAGAAACAACACAAACACAAGCATAAAATCCAGTATATACAACTATATGTCAGTCGAAGAGGACATAACTCATGAACATAATCAAGAACAAGAGTGGAACCATAACCAATAGTCGCTTATCATTAATGAGTCAAAGAAGAATACAACCATAGCTTCAACGCAGCACTCTCCTTTGGTGGGTCGTCAGCAAAACATGTCTCGATAAAGCCTGTCAAGGATGGGACAAGCCTCTCTCTCCAGATACTTGACAATAGTCTCCTTGCTTGGATTTGGCCTTAAGGGAATCAAGAAGGCTCTTGCAGCATAAGGATGTGAAAGCTCTTGGGAACTAGCTTGCAAAGGAGATGAGCAAGATTTTATAGATGGAGGAAGGGCAGTTGGGATCCCTATAATTATGGGATTGGCCCTATCATCAAGGAAACTTCCATGAGAGGTGGAAAACCACTTCCTCTCTATGGAAATCCATAGCCAAACTTCCCAACTCAAGATAAATATCAGTCCGGGAATCTGTTAGGATGAAACTTCTGCCATTTATTTTTAAAAAACACCTCTTAATATGGTTGGCACGGGTGCGGCTCTATGACAGAGCGCCAATTGGCGCGCCCTCTTTGGAGGATTTTCCCTCTTGGCGCGAGAGCTGAACTGTGGAACCGCGCCAATGGAAAAAGAGCTATTTTTAGGGTTTTTTGCAGGGAGATGTCTTCAGGGCAATGAAAGCTCATCTTCAGAGGGATGTAATGAAAGTATTTTCAAGTCTTGTCTCTGCCCACAGGTCACGGAATGAGCCCTCCAATGTGCGAGATGGGGAGTCATGGGGATGGTGACAATGGAATGTGTAACAATGAGAGATTCTCTAACACAAATTAGATTGGTTCCTTGTGCTGTGGGTTTCCAATTGATGAAGAGATAGTGATATCTTCCATAATTGTTCCTATTTATCATAGTTTTCTAGGCATTAAATGTTGGTAGTCGGACTAAAAATAATTGTAAATTATTTGCCAAAAACCAAGTCTACACAATGTAGCCTTTATAAGCCTTATTTAACCATAACACCATCATTTCCAATATTTGGGATCCAAATATAATATCACCACATGTAAATTTTGTAGTTCTAGGTCGTCACTAATGCCTTGGAGAGAGAAATAATAATGTTCCATTTGGGAAACCAATGTTGTGAAGGATCTAATCCATCAAATTTGTTCATGTCAATATTTAGAAAATGGAGCAATAACTTCTAATCTTGAAAGTGTGGGTGGTGGATTCCCCTAAAATGTATTTGCCACTTAAACTTTAATTCCTCTTTGATGGAATCAATATGTGGCTCTCCTATAATGATATTTAATTTTTTCCCTAAGACTTTGAAGAGGCCATATTTTTCTTCACTATTGCCTTCACATATTTGAGTGGATACTCCATATTATCCACCTTCTATTATAGTTGTTGGAAATAAGCGAGTTGGTTTTGTTGTTGGTTCTCAATCACTAAAGATTGTAGTAGGTTCTTCGAGTTTCCTATGTTGTGAGTTTGAACCATGGGACCATGAAATATTTTTTAGACGTGTTATTCTCCACTTATGTCACTATGAGCAATAGCTTAAAAGGCGTATTTTTAAATATACCCTAAATAATTATATTATTAGGTCCACCTGAAAAAGGGTTATTTTAGGATTTGTTTTAGGTATACCTAAGGGACTTCACATATGCACAGCTGTATGTGGAAGTGAGATTTTGCATATGCATGCATTTGGTGCAATACTACTCAAATGGTGTGAATACTAGGGGTTACTAGGGTTTCCAAAAATGTGATTCCACTTGTTTTTATTGTGTGTATGGTTTCTCAACTATAATTTCACCCATTGGATGAGAGACCCTTGTGTGTTATGAAATCAGCTCAAAGACCAGAAGAAAAGATAGACCTACGACTTAAAAATTGTCCTCTTTGAGGGGCAACCCTCCTTTACATTACATAAATGAACAATTCTTGGATGATACAAATGATAAGATCTCTTTGGTATATATAGGAGTCTAAGGGGTCATAATATAGTCAGAGCCTACATAAAAATAATAATGTAATGGCACAATAATAACAATAGTAGGTTTCTATGGGGCACAACATATTAACAACATGGGGGATACATGGGCACAACAATAACAATAGGAGGCTACACTAACTATAACAATAACGGGAATACACTAGTATTATAGGGACCTAACATGCTCCTATCCTTCAAAAAAGTGTTGTCCTCAATGCTTGAGTAGTTCCAAATGCTTATGTATAAAATTATCATCCTCCCATGTGGAGTCTTCAACGGGTAATTTCTTCCACTTAATGAGATACTCTCAGATTAATCAATTATGTAGTTGTTGGGTTCTTGTTTATGTGACTGCTTCAGGCTCAAATATGATTTTTCCTTCTTCGTCAAGTTCTGACAACATTGTTTGAACTAAGAGCTTGTCACCAATAACCTTCTTTAAGCATGAAACATGGAAAACTAATTGTACTCGGGAATATGCGGGCAACTCCAATTTGTATGACATATTACAAATCTTTTGAAACACCTTGTAAGGACCATAGTAATTGGGAGATAATTTATTATCCTTATTAGCTTGTTTGAGGGGCATTTGTTTGTATTGTTGTAGCCATAAAATACACAATCGCATATATCAAAAAATATTTCACTATGATGCATATATACTTGTGTTTCATTAAATTGTGCAGTGAGGTTATCCTTTAGGAGTTGGAGAACTTGTTGTTGATGCTCAATGTGACCTTCTTATACAGCTTGAACCTTAAGAATTTTCTCTTAAGGATGATGTGATGGATGGTGGATGATATCCATAGTGTCATAAATGGGGTCTTTTTTTCTTTAGGTATGGAAGGAAGTGTTATACCATCCTTCATCTAGGAGGCCAGCAAGTGATCCATCCACCTTCGTTTGCTCCGGATACAATGAATACAAGCAAACGAAGATATCCTTCCAAAGATTTGTTCATTATCTCGATTTTGTCCATCAAATTGAGGATGATAAGATGAATTATGAGCTAATTAAGTACCAAGACAAGAAAACAATTCCATCCAAAAATTTACGGTGAAAATGGATCTTTGTCACTTTAATATGTTGGATTTCCATGTACATTTTGAATTGTTTCCATAAATACGTGTAATCTTTGGATTTAAAAGGATTAGATAATACACAAAAGTGTGCATACTTGTTAATTCTACCAAATACCACCATGCGACACTAATAGCTCTCCTTCATAATTGGCTAAACCTTGTGATAAAATCCATTGAGACCTCCTCCCAACACTAACCGGGAATGACTAAAGTTATCGGAACTCGGGGTGTTAATTATGTCAACTTTATTTTGTTGGAAAAATGTCTACAAAATTTCTAAATATTAGACTTTAAGGCATCCCAAAAAAAAACCTTCTTGTTAGTATTACATCCCAAATTGCCCTCCTATAAAGTGTGCAATTCAAACTAATCTTTTCTTGAGTTGGGAATTCTTACAAAGATATAAACGATCTTTGTACCATTGATCATTTTATTAAATGTATCAGATGTACGGCGTCTATTTCTATAAATGTTAATAGTGTCCATAACTCTTATCATTCTTCCATTCATCCTTGCTGGTATCCCGATCAAGTTGGATAACACAAAGTATCACAAAAATGCTTCCACATCCTCATCCTTTCTTGAGAGTGCAACAATATTTTGCTTCCCCTTTTTGTAGATGATTTCAAGGTATAACTGACATATTTGTGACCCATTTCTTTGCTCTTCGAAAATATGTTGTTCCAAAAGTATTTAAGACTGCAACGTATGTTTTAGCAAGTGTCTTCCCATTCGATGAAGTCTCCATTTCTTTATGCATGTAGTGATACAATATTTTTCTTCTCATAAATGAGTTTGTGTAAATACTTTCCCAGTTGGTTCATGCTCAAAAACAATGGGTCTTCCTTTATTTCATTAAAACAACATAAAATTCATTTCTTAAAGATACATTCCACAATAAAAAATTGTGAAGTCGGGCGTAACTAAGACCGGTTCTTGACATTTCCTCTTTAAGATGTTCAAGGCCTTAGTTCTTAGTCCAGAAATGCATCTTTCTTGATAATGTTGGGGGTTTTGATATTCTCTACATAATTCTTAACAAACTTAGAATGTCTTTGTCATGAGAAATCCTTGAAGATGCTTTATGGTTGTGGTTATAGTCATAATGGATTTAATTTTGAGGTCTACAGTGACCTCATCGGATACAATATGACCCAAATATTCCCTCTCTGTACTCAGGAAAAAATTTGAGGTTTTTGCATATAATTGTCTTACCTCCAATAGTTGAACACCATCGATATGTTAAGCTTTGATCCTTCAAGGCTTGCGCAGTTGGTTGCTCATCAATGCTAACACAAATTTTCTAAGGGTTTGAAAGTAGATTCATCAACAAATGTGAAGATGCCATTAGTAGTCAAGGCATGAACAAATTCATAGCTGACCTCATGAGTCCCGAATGATTTCCAGATTTCTTCGATCTTCATCTAATTTGATGATATCTTGAACAGATCCAACTTGAGTAGTAAAATGGTCCATGTAATTCATCAACAATTCATCAATCGTGGAATGGGAAATTTATCTTTAATAGTGGGCTTCCTGTGGACACCATAGTGATCCATCTTCCTTGTGCTCCAATAATACTCGAAGAAAGACTTTGACTAGGAAGAGTTGAATTATGTAACCTCTAACATTGCAACCATAATTTACATTTGTTCTACTCTTTTAGGCATAGGTTTATTTGTGAAGTTTGATGATTGGTCGGAGACACTTCTGGAATCAAATGAATAGTATGATCATGATCACGGATAGGTGGGAGGCCTTTGGGAGTCTCAAATGTCTTGTAATGTTTGTCTAATACTTTTTGGAGCTATGGAGAAATAGACGGCTTTATGTTTGAAATAGTGACATAATTGTGATACCATGTTGTTCTTTCTTCGAAGTTTGTCATGCCATTGGGATTTTGATTATATTTCTTGTTTCATGATAACCCTTAATTCAACTTCCTTTCCTTAAAAAAATGAAAAATTGTTGAAAAATAAAAGCTATCGTTCCCCAAAGATTGTATGGACCTATTACAACAGTAGAACCGCCCATTGGAATGGAAAGGATTGGACATTTAATAAATATTCCCCATGGTTAGCTTAATATGGCACTGGAAGTGCCATTCCTCATTTGCAACCATCACTTGACATTTTGGTGTTAGATATAGGAAGCAATTCATGTATCTTATTAAGATAAAATTATGAGTACTACTGAATCAATCAACACTATTACCTTTCTTCTTGATATCCTTTTATCTTGAGTGTTTGTGGGGTGGCATTCCGCTTCAATGTATTGTAGACCAGCGATTCTTTCTCGGGGGTTCTGGTGTATATCATCTATTTGATTTCTTGTTCCTGTTTCCTCTTCTTCACAATATAGTAGAATAATTTGACCTCAACACACTTATGATATTTATTATTTTCTATCTGGAAGGGTATAAAACCCTTTTCTCTTTTTCCTCCGATTGTTGTAGCATCAACCTTGTAGGTTGTGGAAGGCTGGGAAACACTTCCATCTTTATGATTGTGGTCGTAGACTTTCTTATTTCCATAATTTTTTCTTTCAGCATTTCTCCCAAATGTTATTGTAGCTTGAAACTCAAAGAATGAAGAAAAAGATAGTCAGCCCGTTAAAATTTAATAATCATTGTGTCTCTCTTAGAAACCCCTTTGATACATAAACGAACAATTCTTGGATGATACAGAAAGTATTGGGAATGCTCCTTTGTATATATATATGAGTCTGAAGTCACAACAGAAACATAATTAGAGCCTACATAGCAATAATAGTAAAGGCTGTGATAAATAGTGGGCTTACATGGGGCACAATAATAGCCAGCAGGGGGATATTTGGGTAGCATCATATAAGTCTCAAAATTTAGAGGAGAAGCAGAACGTATAAAAAAGAACCCCGAAGGATTTTGGAAAATTCCACTCATTTTATATTTTATGGAAATAATTAATAATTTTTAACTTAATAGGACCTGAAAGTCTAAACAGGAGATTGAAATAATTAATGGATAATTAAAACGAGTGTGAGACTTCTTTGAAAGTCGAGAGATCAAGTCAAGTTAATCTTGAGTCCTTGATTAATGATTTAATCTCGTCAGTGAAGACTCAAGGGGCTATTATAAGAAAGGACGATGGATCATTTCAAATACATTGAGAGACAGAAGAATCTAGAGATCAAATTTCTCAAGTGAGCGGTGGAAAGTGAATCGAATTCTTGTGGGAAGGCGGTGATAGATACAGTTTGGAGATTTTCTGAGCCAAGTACATCATAGAGAAGAAGAAGTGAGAGGAAAGCCAACACGAGAGAGCGGCCTGTAACTACATAGATCCATCGCGAGAGGAAACATTGAGGCTTTGGGGGTCGTGATTAATTGGGGAGATCGGTCGGATCTGGTGCCGAGTCGGTTGAGACCGAAGGAGTCCAAAAGATCATATCCATCAGGCGGAAAGGCCATCTGGTAGAGGTGATGCGGTCCACATCTCATTGATGTAGAGCGCAAAGGCGTATGGCTCATCGGCTCAAAGTTTGCTTGATTCGGGTTTCCATTACCGATTAATGAGGTCATCTCACCAAGCTCATACATCGGTCAATTCTTAGTGTGGATGGCCGGTGGGCATCAATATTTTATTCTATCTTTTATGTGTCTGAAGCCTAAGTTGCTACACAAAGTTTTTCTCGCATTGGGTTTTAGAAAGGGACATGAGTCCAAAAGCAATAATGTCATGTATGATTTTATTCTTGTTGAGATCTTGTTCAACGCTTATTTATTTTACGTAATTAATTTTTGAAAGGTTGTAGTGTGTGATATTTTGATATTTATCATAGAACACGGTAAATAATTCAGGTGGAATGAAAATATCTGTAGGTGTTGCGGTAAGTTGAATCTAGGAATTTTTCAATGTTGGAGACGCATCTTCGCAAAAATCTCTCTATTATTTTAGAAAGCCAAATGAGATTATTATAGTAATGTTAGAGGCTCCCCCCCAACTTTATAGGAAAATGGATACATTGTAAGAGGTCTTCATTAAAGTAATAGAAAAATTAGGAGATTGTGGAATCGTTCCAATACTATGTCTTTGTGATGGGTGATAATTGCAACAGTTTTGACTCCCATGTTGGACCACTTCTTATCAGGAGACATTTAAAGGGAGATCTATACTTAGCTGCTAGCCTCAGCGAGACTTGGAAAGTACTATGAAACGACTTGGAAGTATTGTTCATCGAATATGAGCAAATCATAACAACCATAATGCAGTGCATAGTAGAGCTAATGCGCCAACTAAGACATATTTTGGAGAGTTTCTTTTGCTCGAGTCTCTCTTGAATTCTTAATTCAGAAATAATTGAATGTGTTAAAGCCTAGAAGTTTAGTGACGAGGAGATTGAGAGTTATTTAATGCCATTTAAAGACCCATATTATCATTAGTGGACTTCATTCGATGAAGATGTATGTATTATGAAGTTGAAAATGGATTGATTAATTGTCTCCCTTGTAGTATGATTGAACAATAATTTCTGCATGGTGCTTATCATTTATTTATAATAATCATACTCTAGTTGAAAAAAAAACACTACTGAGCATGAATTCTTTCAATCATCCTCCAACGGATAAACCCGGTTTGTCGTCTCTTGTATTCTCGTTGAGAAAGTCTAATTATGTGATTTTTAATATTCAATATATGGTTTAAAACCATTTTACTTTGTGTTTGTGATTTTTGGTAGATTAGCACGATCTTGGGCACGCATCCTTGAGTCATTATACTCCTCGATATGTAGATGGTAAGACAGGTTGTTATAATGTTTCCAATTGACTGATGGGCCATAGGAAACGGGTACGATTCTCTACACGTTGAGTTTCGTTCAAATCGAGAAAGCCATAAACAGTGAGCCCAAAATCCCTCACACTAATGCTTATTTTAATTTCAAAGTTATTTATAAGTTAGTAAGAGACATTATTTTCTCTTCTTTTTAATTAAATTTAGTTTGGCAAATTAATTTTGAATATAACATTGTAAGAAAAATATTGTAGTTAATTTGGGTAAAGTATTGTAGGAAGAGTATTTTGAAATTTAGCTCTTAGAACTCTTTATTATTATGTTAATATATAAAATTTTTAATAGTAATATTTCTTAGATATTTATTTTTAAATATCATGTGAAAAATATTAAACATAATTTTTTAATAAAATAATAAATTTTTATTTTTAATTATGAAATTTTATTTTTTATATATAAAAAATATTATTTTTAATTAATAAATATTGAAATATTTATTAATATTATATAGTAGAAAATGATTATTTTCATTATGTTTAAATATTAAAATTTATGAAAAAGCATAGTAGCAAATAAAGGAAAAAATAGCATCTTATTCATACTATATTTGTAAAAACTTTTCAATGTAATATTATTTTGATTATATTAGGTTGTAAAAAAATCAATACAATGTGTGATTACATAATCTATTATGCCATAAAAGTACATATTAGTAAATTATCTAAGCCCAAAAATATATTTAGGTATTCCAGCAAACTTCATTTCATATATTCAAACAAATGTTTCATGGATTTTGTAATATAGAGAGGTATCCTTAAATCTACACAGACGAAAGTAATAATGCAAGTTCTAAATACTATACCAGCTATCCCATCTCGTGCATGAAGTTCTACACAATAGACGAAAGTAATAATGCATGAGTAATAGCAAGTTCTAAACAACAAAACGTTACCTTCTGTCGTGCATGAAGAGTTCTACACAATAGACAAGTAATGGCAATGCATGAAATAATAATGCATGAAGTTCTAAACAACAAACCATAAAACATTTTCTATGCAATTTGTTTTGTTCCTTATCAAGATAGTTATAAAACCTCATTTTCCATGTGTTGTGATCTATTGTAATATTCTCTAAAACTTTGGTATCTCAACTTAATTTTGTTCATATCTGAAGCAATAGTTATAAAACCATTTTCCATTTCTATAAAGGTGGGGGATCAATTATAATGCAAAATAGTTATAAAAGCATTTCCATGATAGGATCTATGGTATAATTTCATAAAAGACGGAGTTTAACTTTTTAACGTCTTGTCTTAATATACTGAGTTAAATTTGGGCTTAACTTAATGCCAGTTGGTGGATTTAGATAACGAGTTAAATATGGTATACCTTCTTTCCAACCTATAGAAGATTTGTGTTGTGTATGGATCATAAATGGTTTATGTTTTTCTTTTGAATTTATTTATCTATATTAGGGCTGAATTAGTTATATTTTTTCTCAAATGGGTTTATTATTTATTATGACAGGTTAAATTAATTTTACATTTTCTCAATCTTAAATAAAAGACGTCGAAAATTTTTGAAAATGATGAAAATATTCTAGAAATAAAAAATTATGTGTACAACTATAGATATAGATATTGAGGGAGATACAAATGGGCCACGGACATTTCTAAAGCAATATTAATCAATTTCATTGCAAATTTACCAATTTTAATAGTAAATTACATGTTTTTATTGAATTTTTTGCCTACATTCTATGTATGAATTTTAAACCAAAATAATTACCTACGATACTATATATAGAAAATATTAAATTCTTAAAAAAATACCTTGATGTTACAATGCTCTTTCTTCACTGCGATATGAAAATAAATTTCTAATAACAAATGACTAGAAAATGAAAAATTCACATTACATTTTACATGTTTGAACCCTATGATATTTAGGTAAAGTATTTTATTTATCAAAATAAGAATCACTATTGTCTGTCTATCTCATTTAGTGTGATATCTATCTGTGATCACACAAAATCACAGGATGTAGTCAACGAAGGAGGGGAACTCATCTAGTTCAGTCAAAATCGATTTTGTTGTAAGTAACCTCCCACTAATCTTGGGCTACTTAGTGGGTAAAAAACATTTAAGTTGTATATTTATCTACTGTGTAAATTTATTCTCGTTTTATTTTACAATAATTTATTGGGAATTAAGTGCAAAGTTGATTGAACATTGATTGAATTCTTCCTAAATGTAAATGAAACAGATGATTACAGACTCATCATAATGATCATCTACAAACATAGGAAAACAAATATTAATCAATTAATTTAAATGAGCTAACTTTATCATAAATTTTATGCCAATGTACAAAATCATGTGTTAAACAATTTACCATATTGAAAAATACATATATCTATATAGACAAAGTTATGTATGTTAGTACTAGAGATGAGACATGCATTTTACAAAAATATTTGAAATAGGTCCCACCAGAAGGCATTCGATCTAATATTCTCCCCTTCTCCTTTATTTTCTCTGTGAAACTTTTGTTTATATATTCTGATTTAATTATAAAAGGTTTTGTATGCTGCCTTAACTGTGGAGAGGTAAATTATTTATGAAAATAAATCATGCTTATAACCCATTCAATGTTGTTTTAAGAGCTACTTTGATATATCTATCTATTGATCCATCACTGAACGTCATCAGCAAAGGGAGGGAATGCCATCATAATTAATTCAGTTGGCGGGTTCCACGATTAGAATCAATTTTTGTTTGACATAGTAACCTTCGACTTATAAGTGGGCAGATTGCTACTTATTGGCTAAAAAAGCACTGATTGAATATTTTATACACTATTGTATTTTGTTCTCTGCGCTTCTATTTTACAATGATTCAATGGGAATTAGGGAGATTTATTATTAAATCAAATAGAATAGAAAAAACAAAAATTCATTGAATTATTTTCTTAAATGTAAGTAGAGCATATAGGTGATTAGGACTTATAAAATAATGTATCTACAGCCATAGGAAAATGAAATGCTAATCGATTAATTCTGAAACTAACATTCTCATACAATTTATGTCAATATGCAGGCTCATCATGATAATACAAACAATTTATATGTTGGAAAAATAATATATAACTTGGACAAGGGATTGTACTAATCACCAGGACAGGCCTTCATTTACAAATATTGTGAAATAAGACGCTGTAATTAGTCTTACAATATTCTCCCCTCCCTTCTCTTATATTTTTATCTATGGAAGAAATTTCTATTTTATATTATAGTACAAGTACAAAAGGGCTTTTGATAACACCTTAAGCACAATGGAGAATTAATATTTATTTGATGAAGCTTGATGTGGAGGTGCATTTTCTTGGCAGTGTGGATGTCCGAGAATGTTGGTCTCTCACGTAATTTTCAAGATTGGAAAAGACAAACTACAAAGCCTACATATGAACCACTTTGGGATGCAGGATACAGCCTCTGAATCCAGAGGACTCTCTCCAAGTGATTGAATGTGATCTTTGGGTTTGAAGTGTGATATTAGAGCTGATTATGAAGGTTTGTTTTGTTTTGGTTGGGAAAAGATAATGAAGGTGAAGGAAATTAATGAAGGGTGAAGGTGTATGAAGTGAGAGAAGAATGATTGACTAACGAGATGAGCAGGGAGGCAGAAACTTCAATCCATTGGGCTGTAAGGTCATGGTAGGATTTAATCGAAACAACAAAGGTTCGTGGTCATGGGGCAAGTCATCTGTAATCAAAAAGATCTCTTTAAGTTGATTTTATGAATGGAATGAAACAACTAAGGAGAGAATAAACGGATAGACAAGCGACTAAGATAAAGTAAGTACTTTAAAACTATCATGCTTTTGGCATACCTTAGAAGGACATAAAAGTTATCTAAGATCGAGTAAGTACTTTGAAACCTTTGCTCGATACTTTGTGTTCTGGCTACATAGAGGCAAGCACAGATCAAGTAACGACAACTATCTGCTGGCACATTCAAAGGAAAAACATTTAGATAAAAAAATAAAAGTAGTCCTAAGATCAAGTAAGGACTTTGGAACCTTATCTTTGCTTTCAACATGCTGAAACTCATACAACCTTTGGGGTGAAACTAAGTGAGGCTAACCATGAGCCTAGTTCAGTACTTAGCATAAATAATCATTCGAACAATACATTTTAGAAGTTTAGACGATGAAGATTCGAACTGCTTATCCCTATAAACTACTGAATTTGTATTAAATCATTCCTAAATTGGAAAAACATGGCGATAAAACATCAATAAAATTAAGTGCTTTGATGTCATAATTGTTGATGCTTTATCGGAGAAGATGGACATAATGGAAACAAATAAATAACAATTTACAATGAAAACATCTGCATTGGCAGGTAGGACCTACATAGTGTCTCTTGTATTTTGATGCTTCAAGCTTGATTATAATCGTCGAGTCCGGTGGTCTAGCCAAACTTCTCATCTCAACAGAGTATCTTAAATTAAACGAACTTACAGTATGGAGAAAACATATTTCATACGCTGAATGTTCGAGACCAACCTTTGTCTCATCTTATACGAGTATTTATGAAAGGAGGTGGGATGTAGGCAAAGTCTCCTAGGCTCAATTAGCCACAATTGTGCTTCTGGCCTTTGAGGGCTCAATGGAAGATTTCTGATATTTCTACGTATTAATTGGTTTCATTATTACAGAACGCAGAAGTGTTGACTTTAAGCTCTTCTTATCTGTGCTGTGTGGTTTGTAAGTTCCTTTGATTTGAAATAACTATTCAATTTTGTCTTTGAGCAAGTATCTTGTTTGAAGAACCAATAAATATCATCTTCCGTGATTTCTTTGGCTAACGGTGGCTTGGTGGGCGGAAAGTTGATCTTCAGTGTTCGCCTAATGGCGGTGGAGGCTTCTCGGATTGTAGATGGGTTGTTTTCTAAAACAACGTGGTTGCTTTTGATTTGTGTTTTGAGTGGAGTCGGGATTAATTCTATCAAGTGTGTCTGTCTCTGCTTGTGTGGATTGGGCCTTTGCAGCATGGTTGGATTTACGCCTTAATCCTCAGCGTGTTAAAACCTTGGGTCTTCATCATGATCTCACCCTTTGACAACGTCCTCATCGTCGAGATTTCTTGTTTTTTGTTGCTTTGCGAGCAGAGATTTTATAGTGTTATCAAATTGTAGGCACGGATAAATCATGATGAACACTGTAATGATCTCCTTGATGAATAAAGGTACGGATACGTTATCCCCAACCCTTGATTTCCTTCTGAAATAAACCTTTCGTACAACGAAAACGAAGCAAGAGTATAGAAATCCCCGTGGATGGGTTTAAGCTGTGATTTTGGGGTGGTGTGTTGGATGAAAACATCAACGAGGATGCTACCGGGTCAAATGGGAGCGGTTGGGTGAATGAGAGTTAGATTAAGTCGAGGCCGTTAGATGATTGATCAACGGTCGGATCAATCGGGGAGTTTATAATGCGGTGTTATGAATGGAGGAAAATGTAATGAAAAGGGGCAAGAAATATTTGGCGGAGCGAAATGAGGTTAAATGAAATTGATTGGGGAAGGAATGGTGGGCGATGGCTTAATGGATGCAAGGTCTGATAGTAGTTGGATATGAAAAGGCGGCAGCGGAGATTTAAATAAGAAAATCAATATGATGTGGAAAGGTGGTTTGAGTGAAAAAACCAGTTTCTGTTGTTCAAAAGTGGTTTCAAAACTTCTCAAAAAACGCGATATGGGTACACGCTTGACACGTGTCTAAGCATTATCACGTATTTTTTTGGCATTAACATTTAGTCGCAAATTTATGCAATATGGGATAGAAAACGAAATAGGATATGAGAGCGGGGAGATCGACGGTGGGAATGAGCGATGAGATAAGATTGGCAGGTAAATGGTGGCGGTCGGTGGTTTAGATATGGACCGTTGGATGCGAAATGGACGGTCGAGGTCTGTGGTGGTCTACAGAGTTTAGGCCTATCGGGTTCATCATTGTAGGATCTCTAAAGTATTTGTGGCATGATTTAATCTGGAAATGGCAGAAAGGATATGAGGTAGGTCGGCGGAGTACGGAGGATGCAGTAGGCAGATTGATACAGAGAGATCAATGGTGGATCTTCATGAGAAATTACACTGAGCTTTGGCAAACTAACAAAGGGAAGTGGGGTTTGATGCGAGCCATTGGATACACAAAATGAATGGTCGATTGGATATAGGTCGCAAATCGGCGGAGGCAAAAAGAGAGAGCCTGAGAATCGTCGTGCGATTATAGACAATCGGGTGGAGAGATGAGCGGTTGGGGTGGTCGACGAGTTTTAATGTCGGAGAAGTGTGTTGAGCGCAATTCAATGCAGGTCGTCGGTTCTTGGTTTCAACGGCTCGGTTCGTACGAGATCACGATCGGAGGAGGAAGGTAAATAATTTTGGTGGCAGTGGAGCGGGCCGGTAGGAGTCATGGGTGGTCGGTGTCGTGAAGGCCAAAGAGAAGGCGGATGGGGGGGCGGGTTTTGAACGGGGAGCGATATGGACGCGTCGGATCTAGGCATGATGAGATCAATGGTGAGAATTGATGTTGCTGGATATGTTGAAGGAAAAAACAAAGAGATGATTTAGGCTGCGATTGGCGATGATTACGATCGGTTTAGATGGTAGGTATTCATGAAACTTTAAACTTCTCCAGTTGTGAAATCAAGGAAAGTTAGGTTTTCGGGAAAGAGTTTGAGGACTTTTAGCACGGTTGCGGAGCTTATGGTCTCATGAGAGGCGGGGTTTAGAAGTTAAATATAAAGGCTAAAATTCTCAATGTAATATAAGTTTTTTAGGCTAAAAACGGGGTTTTTAAGCCAATTTGAGTTCGATAGAGGAAAGAGAAATTTTTTAAACAAATGAAGTAAGTGAATGGTTTAAAGTGCAGTGATTTTGAGAGTTAAATAGGAGCTTATGGAAGGGTTATATGAAGAAAATGGGATGAAAATGGAGATTATGAGTGAAAGGAGGGGAGTGAAATAGAGGAAAATGGGGCTTTTGCGGCATTTTCTTCGAAACTAACTGTATTTTCCACGATTTATGAGGAAACGTATTGAAAGAAGGTGTAAAGTTAGTTATCTTCATAGACTTAGAACTCTGATTTGGCCATAAATTGTTCTTGAAATCTAATTTTAGCCACCATTTGATATGACAAATTTTCAAGTGGCCAACGTTAGCTCCAACTTGGGATGCGGCTCCTTGGAAGTGTCAAAGACTACATAGGAACAAGTCTTCTTTGGAAGTAGATCAATGCCTCATCCATTGGGTTGCCATTTTCTTTGTTGGTCTTCTTTAGATCGGCTGATAAACGTGTTAAAATAGTAGAATTCTATCAGAAACAAACTCTGCAATCCTAATGATCTAACATTTTTCTTCTTTCGATGCATTTGGATTGGAAAACTCTTTTACAAACATTTTATTCTTGAGAAACATAAAACAGCCAATATTCTTCTACCTTATTTCTATGAACTCGAGATTAAAGCGAGTTGAGTTCATAAGCTTCTACCTAGCCCAACTATTATGCAACATGAGGATTAGGCGTATCTAATAGATTTTATTATATCTACATTCTAAGACAAAAAATTTTAAAAACAAATAAGCTAGGGTTGAGCAGGTCTAACTTGTTGTTGATATATGGCATAAAACAGGGTGCACATGAACTATTATTTGAAAATTTAAAACAAAATGTGAAACAAATCAAAGAAACTAAATAGCATCCATCACTTTCCTTGACGTTGTTTTAGGCTTGTTTGGTACATTTTTATCTTTGTTCAACGGGTTCAAGTTTTGGGCATAGTAGGGCAGTTCTTTTATTCTTGGCTCCGTTGATCAGTTCGAGCCATTCTTTCTTTTGAAACTCATAGGTTGATTTGAGTGTTGAACCTTTTCTATAATCTACTATTTGATAAATAAAGATTAAGTTGTTTGGAAAATCTGTTCATAACATATCAGAGTAAATTGTAAACTAATTAGTCATGACTAGGTTGTATGGTAACTAGGGTGTGTTTTTAGGAGTGGCACAGCTCGCATACTTTGATTTTATTTCTCTTTTTTTTGGTATGGGGTTGTACCTTTCTTGTTTTCACTACTGCCCTCTTTTCTATCTTGTTTTTGTATTTTCTCTTTTTTCTTCAGACAAAATAAACAATAACTATCTAAATGCTCAAGGTTAGCTTATTGTGTCCTATCTAACATTCTATCTTGGAATATTTTTCATATGATACAAAAGTGCCAATGTGACCCGATTGTTGACAAAGGAAAAACTGTTTGTTTGTCGAGGTATCCATAGTACATTTTAAGATTATTAAACTAGAAAACCAAGGCTATCTGAGAAGATGTGACTTTCATGTCTTTGGCTCTTCTGAAAAATCCATCTTGATAGTTTGAGCAGGTTGGGGCTTCACGCACTCTTCGAAGGATCAACAAAGAAAAGTGAGATTCTCTTCTTTGGTCCTCACAATTGGTAGATTATTTGCTTCCAAGACATCGGCTTTGAGGACTATATCTTCGGTATGTTCCTTGGAAGCATCACCATCCTTAACTTGTAAATCAACAAGCAATGAAATTTCTTTCTCTAAATATATGTGCCTTGATAAAAGTGGGGTTCTTTGAATGATTGATATCAATGATGGGAGGAATTTTCTTCTTGAAAGTATCTTATCTCGGTAAGTCTTCTATTTTTCTCTCTCAAGGCTTGCCGATATGTTTTATTTTGGGACATTGGTGAATTCTTGGTGTACTATTGTTTGCTCCCAAGATACTCATGTACTAGCAGCAGGGTAATCTGTATTTTTGTTTTGGTTTTTAGGGA
Organism: Pinus albicaulis; assembly: GCA_034641835.2. Lineage (NCBI taxonomy): Eukaryota > Viridiplantae > Streptophyta > Pinopsida > Pinales > Pinaceae > Pinus > Pinus albicaulis. The sequence continues at coordinate 963,092,820 of CM076569.1, forward strand.
CAAGGATGGTTAGTTAACACAAAATATTTTAACAAATCCTGGCATCATCCTTATAGCTCCCCTAGCTTTAGGATGTTCAACCATCCATTCATCCTTCACTTGCCTAATTGAGTCTGCATTTCCATGGTATTGTCTGCAGGCTTGATTTCTTCAATAAGTGCGGCCCTGAAAAGTGCCTCATACTCTACCTGTCATTTGTGCATTGAAAATTGAGTTTAAATGAATGGGCTTAGAATGATTTTTTCCTATTTTGTAAAGCCATATTCTGCACATAGTTTTAGTATGATCCATCAAAATTCATACTCAGAGGACTACTTCAATATTATCATTAATTTCCTTACTAGCCTCTTTTGTCTTGGTGCCATTGGATTGTTCTATGGAATAGCATATGTTCATGATTATCTTTTAAGTGAAGGGATTGGAGGTAGCTTCTGCTTAGTATTTGATCAATTTCTTCTTTTGACAAAGGAAGATTTCTCTTTCGTATAAACGATAATATATTTTCTTATTTCACTTGTGTAAGCTTTTGAGTTGGATGTCTTTTGAGCCTTTTCTGAGATCTTCTTCTTCAGGGAAACTTTGAGGTTTTCTAGTATTTCATGATCTTCTTCTATTTTAAACAACTCTTCATGATTATTAGGATGGTTGGAATACAAGGTTCATGATTGTTTCTTCTATATTATCAAGATGTCGTTCTTCTTATGCAACTCTAATGAGTTATAACACAGGAAGTCACAAATATGCCTAATTCTCCTTGCGTGGGTCTGTGTTTTCTAAGTGGCTATTTGTTTCCTCAATCTTTGCTCATTATTAATTTGATTTTGTTGTAAAGATCTCTTAACCATGACACAAGTTAGGTAGACAATTAGGAATTTCTTGTGGCCTGCGTTGCTATATCTGATCTTGATCATCATACATGTTTAGCTCATTATCTATAGGTCTTGTAAGGTTGAGTTTTCTTGTTTGGAAAAAACATGCAGGTTGCTAGATCATGTTAAATCAGCCTCACCTAGAAAGGATGAATCATTATGTTTTCAAGAATATCTTAGCAGTGTTCTTTATTTCTTGGATTTTCTTCCCTCAATTGATTCATCTATGTTCTTGTAATTTTCTTAGAAGGGATATTAAACTCACGAATGGCTACTAAAGAAAAGATGCTTCAAGATGTATTTGTTCACGGAAATCTTCATCACCATCTAAAATTTGTTAGGTGATGTTTTGTGATGGATCTGTGTGTTTCTTACATGATAATGATGTAGTGTTTCCTTTGTGGATTCTCATAACACACATGTTCAGGTCCTTTAAATAAAACAAAGTACTAGATTTCAACCATTGTAATCCTAGCTTTTCCTTCTAATATTATGAAAGTTTTCATTAGAAATTTCGTGCCATTTAACTTTCAATCTCCATACATGTATATGAAATTTGTTGAGATGAAATAAGTCTCATCTAACCTTTCTGTCCATGAAGTTTATCATCCCAATTCTGAGGCATTTTATCATGAAACAGAGATATGATCTCTACTCATTGGGGCATACCTTCATTTTATCCTTGGAATCATGTTGCCAATCGAAAGAGAGGAATCACGTAACATTCAGTTCAAGGAGGTCTTCTACCGATTGAGTCATTTAGTCACACCGGGAGTTTCGAGTGTGGAAGTCACCGGAGTGAAAATTTGCAGCTCTTCTGGGGTAAAATGTTTTATAGTTCCACCACCATGTTTATCATGAATACCAATCTAAAGGGTACATGGGTCTTTTGAGGTTTAAAGTCTAAGATGAAATTCTCGAAGTGCGGTGGGTCGCCGAATGTTGGGTACGTAGGCCCTCAGCGGCTAACCTGGCACAAATGTTCTTGGAAAACGAAGAGGTTCTGAGGTCCTAAAACTATCTAGGATGAAGTTTCTCGAACTCCCCGGTCGCCCAGTGTTAGGTCTGTAATTTTGCAAGATTGGAAAATACAATGCAAAGCCTTATGGTCTTGGGATTCTAGGATCTGTACTCCCCCGAATCAGGAGGAGGGATCTCTATAGTGTGTTTAAAGATGTGATATTTAAGGTTTGAAATGTGATGTGGTGGTGCAGAAACAGGTTTTTGTTTGTTTTGGTTGAGGAGAAAGTAAATGAAGGTGAAGGAAGTCTAAATAAGTGGCGAGTGTATGAAAGTGAAGTAATGATTCAACTAACAAGATAGGCAGGATGAAACACTGATCCATTGAGCTATGCCTGGAGTCATGGTAGGATTTAATCGAAATATGAGTTCAGAAGTGGTCCATGGGAAAGTCATCTGTCAAAGGATCTCTTTAGGAGATTGATTTTTTTATGGAATGGAATGAAACAATAAAGGAGGAATCAAACATATGAAGAACAAAAGAGCGGCCCTAAGATCAAACAATGCTGACTATCTGCTTTTGGCATACACTTAGAAGGACATAAAATTTATCTAAGATCGAGTGAAAGGCTACTTTGAAACTAGCCTTCTTTGATGCACTTTCAATGAAAACATTTAAAACACATAGAATAGCTTAAGATCAAGTAGCGACTTTGAACCTATCATACTTTGAGAAATATTCAAGGAAAAACGTTAATATAAGCAATCATCCAGATCAAATGGGACACGAACTATCCCCTTTCAACGCATGCTTTAAGGAAACTTTCAAACAACCTTTTAGGTGCAGCGAAGGGCAGGCTAAGACTGGTTCGTTACTTAGCATGGCAAAATAATAACATTCAGAACAATTTTTAAGTTTTAGACGATACAGAGATAGAACAGCACTCCTAAACTACTTGGTGTATTAATCATTCTAAATACAATTGGAAGAAAACATGGAGATAAAGCTTATCGATGAGTAGGGTACCTTTGACGGTAAATCCTAGCAAAATTGTTGTTCTTTCAGATGGACGGTGACAAAAACAAAATAACAATTTACGATGAAAAACATCACCATTGACATAGACCAAGATCCCATAAATCGTATGTTGATAGCTAGAACGGTTACAATCATCGAGTCTAGTGGGTCTCTTAACTATTCTCATCTCAGCAATTATCATACAGGTACAAACGAGCTTAGCATTTAGAAAACTATTTACATGCAACAAATGTTCGGAGACCAACCTTTGTCTCATCTTCTAGAGGTATTTATATAAGAAAAGAGGTGGGATGTAAAATAGAATCTCTAGGCTCAATTAATACGGTTTAATGCTTCTCGACCTTTGAGGGGCTCAATGGAAGTATTTGATATTTTCATGTTAATTGTGTTTTCATTGAATTTTAGTGCGGGAGGGTATTGACTTTAAAGCTCTTTCTTATCTTTGTAATAACAACGGCAGTTTAATAGTTCCTTTGATTTGAAATAGCGTTGACTATCTTTGAAACAATGTCTTTGTTACGGTATGCTATGCCTTCTTTGATTGCTGAGGCTGGTGGCTTTTGGTAGCCCAGGGGATCATTCGCCTACGATGTAGCGATGGAGGCCTACCGAATTAAGATTCGATTGTTTCACTAAAACATTATTTGTATTTGTGTTTTAAGTACATTCAGGCTTAATTTCTATCTTCCTAGTCTTCATCGCATACCTTGTGTGGATTAGACGTAATAGTGGTTTGTATACTTTTAATCCCTCAAAGTAAACCTTAAATTCTTCATCTGTTGTGATCTCACCCTTTAATGATACTCTCGATCAACGTTTACTATGTTTTTGTTGCTTTGCGAGGTGCGTGAGGGTTTTATAGTGTTATCGGTGCTCGTGAGGCACGGATAAATCATGATGTGAAGCCATATATCCTGTGATGGAGTAAGTGGGGATCGTGCATCCACCATTCGCAGTTTCCTTTAAAAACAAACCTTTAAACACTGCACAAACAAGCAAAAAAATTATAATCCCCGCGTGGATAGGTTTAAGCGCCGGGTTTAGGTTGAATCGTTTTAGTTGGATGAAAACATCAATGGCGAGGATTGCTAGGGGTCAAATGGGGAGCGGTTGGGTGAATGAGAGTTAGATTAAGTGAGCCATTGAGTCGGTTGATCGTAGTCGGGGTGTCGGGGTTATATAATTAACATTACCAACGGAATGGAAAATGTGAAAAGGGAAAAAATCTTTGGCGGAGCGTGGGGTTAAGTAAGTGGGGTGAAGAAGATCTTGTGGATTAGATTAACTTCATGGAGAGATCTGTGAGGAGATCTTTGATGAAAATCTACGGGAAGAATGGTGTGACGTGGCTTGTGGTTAGATGCATTACGGGGTTTGTTGGATGAAAAGATGAATGGTGGAGATTTTAAATGAAAAATGTAATATGATGGGGAAAGGTGGTTTCGAGGTGGCGGTTTCGCGTTGTTCCAAAGTGGTTTGTCAAAAAACGTGTGGGTACACGTTTGACGCGTGTCTGTAAATATTATCGCGTAATTTAATTAACGTACGGGCGGGGTACGCGATATGGGTCCGGCCTCGGACGGGCGGGGAGATCGATGGTGGGGTGGTGCGATGAGATAGATGCGCGGGTGGAAAATGGTGGGCGGGTCGAGTGGTTTAAGTACGGGCGTTGGATCTCGGGGTGGACGGTCGGGTGTCGAGAAGTGGGTCCCGAGGACAGGCTATCTGAATTGAAAATGCAGCAGGATCTAAAATGATGGCATCAACAGATTTAATCTCGGGGAAATGAAAAGGATGAGGCGGTGGGGCGGTGGTCTGAGTATGGTGTTGATACAGAATCAACGGTGGATCTTCAACGGCAGTGCAACGTAAGGCACAAAAATAAAGAGATGGGTTTGATGGACGGGTTGGATACATGAAATGGATGGTCGGGTCTGGATCACGGGGAGTACTTCGTCGGGGAGGCAAAGGGAAGGCACAAAGAGAGATATAACCGTGCAATTAGCGAGCGTTGGGCGTCTGCACTGGGAGGGTAAACGGTCGGGGGGGATTGAATCGACGAGTTTTAATATCGGAGGTTATGGTGATGCGGTGAATGCGGGTTGTCGGTTCTTGTGGTTCAACGCTCGGATTAAATGAGTCGCAATCGGGGAGGGAGAGGGAAAGGAAGGGATAAATAAATTTTGCGTGTGATGGGCCCGTCGATAAAAGCTAGATCGCGTGTCGATATTACGTGGTGGCGGATCGGGGGCGGGTTTTAGGCAGGGAGGAGCGATGGACCATGGATACGGGCACGATAAAACGCATCGCGGTCGGGTGATCGCTGGATCATTGCGAAGGGAAAAAAGAAGGGGGTAGTTGGAAACTTGCTGATGCGATGTGTGGTGGAAGTCGGTTTGCGTCCTGATCATTCTTAAAACACAAACTGTAGGAACATGAAAATGAAAGTCAGGTGCCAGATTTAAACAAGAAAGTTGAGTTTGAAAGAAGGATTTTAAGGACTTTTGGTGTTCTTTGGGATGTGAACATGAAGGTACATAGTGAGGTTTATAAGTTAAGCCCTCGGGGCCTAAAATTCTATAATGTAATATAAGTGTTTTTAGGCTAAAACGAGGTTTTTAAGCAATTTGAGGTTCGATATAGGAAAGAAAGGTTTTTTAAACAGGTAGTGAAATTTGAATGGTTTAAAAAGGGTAAGTGATTTTGAAGGTTAAATGGCGCTTATGGAAGGATTTATATGAAAAAAAGGGGATGAAAATGGAGGTCAATTTATGAGTGAAAGGAGGGTAAATGAGAGGGGAAAATGGGCTTTTAAATAGTCTTTTCTTCGGGGAAAACAATATATTTTCGAGGATTTATGAGGGAAACAGGTAGTGCTAAGATTGTTATCTTCATAAGACTTTAGAACTCCTTTAGCCCATAAAATTGTTTGTTGTTTTTTCTTGAAAGCTGCAAAGAATTTTTAGCCACCATTTGATATAACAAATTTTATAGGTGCCTAAAACAATTCAAAAATCCAGTCTTCCATCTATAATTTTGTCTTTCCTTCAACTCTTAATCTTCTAATTGTATGTCATTCTTCATGCGATAGTGTAATAGAGTTTTTTTTTCTCTCAGTGAGATGATGATGAACGTTTCCAATTAATTCTTCATTCGCTTATTTTATGTGATCTTGACAATGTGCATTGTAGTATTTCATAAAATATTGGTTGAATGGAGGAAAAGCTGGATACATTCCAAAGTCGAGTTCTCATTCTCTTATCATCTCGTTGTACATCCCCCTCACCTTGTGTCCCGATTCAATAGCTCCAATCATCATTATTTCATTTCATTCATGTTATGATTTCAAAACATTAATCATAAACTAGTCCCCTCCTTTATACTCCTTTCTTAACCTTGAAATGAATCTAAGCATCATACAGCACCATTTACCCAAAATTTGGTAGAACTATGCTAGCTCTATCATAGGCCTATGATTCAACATTGATTTTTGGTTACATGTTCTATCTATATGAAGCCATCTAATATACATTCTAAGTGATTCTATGACGTATGTTTTTTCACTTTGAAAGGTTAATACATTAATGGATTTTAGGGTGTTGTATTTGCTAACATGGCTGATTTTTTGTTATTGTTTGGCTTTGTGTTTGATGCTTTTGTATTTAGTAGACTCTACATTCAATAGATGCTTCAAAGCTCTCTCTGCATTCACATTACATTATAATGGCTTCAGGAGATTTCTCTAAAGAAGATATTGATTGTATAGTGGCACTATGATGCCTCTTTTGCGGAGTTTTCTTAAAAATTATTTGGCCATGCTCTAACAGCTTTACATATATTACTCTTTTGTTAATTATAAATATATTTATAAAATTTGTTGACATTGTAGCATTATTAATGATGATTTCTTGAATACTTCCAACGGTATGTCCTTCCATTGAGTTATTGGTTTTTTGGTTGCCTCATATTTGCTCCGGTATGCTAAGAACTAAAGTATTATCATTGCGAGTTGGGCTTTTCTCACTTAATCTCAGTTTGGTAGACTTGAGGTATAGCACTCAATTCCATCATTGGAGGTGAAAGGATGGCAATTGTTCGGCTGATTTATATATTGATTATGCCTGATTGCACACATACATTTTATCTTTATATGTTTTCTTAAATTCTTTATGGTCATGCTCCTTTAACTATATATATATACCAATCTTATATTTATTATGAAGCCATATTTATAAAATTGGTTGACATTGTAACTTTCTTAATGTTTTCTTGGTTGTTGCGGCGGCCATGTCCTTCCATTAACTTGTTTGGTTTCATGTCCTCAAGTGGCCCGGAGGACTGGCTCCACATAGACTCTCAATTTGGAACTTTTAGATTTGTCTTACATTTAACTGGCACCATTGTCGGTTGTGTCCCACGATTAATGGTTACTTCAAAGTTTAAGTTAACACTCCTAGGTTTTGTATACATTCTTGCAACCTACCCATTAGTACCTTTTTGTCACCGTTAACATCATTTTGCACTCCTTGCATATTCATTGGGTTTTCCTTTTCCTTGCAAATAACTTGAAAATTCAACATTAATTCCACTCCATAGGATAAGGAGAACTTTTGAGCTGTGAGTTGGATTTATCCTATACTTCTTGGCCAGAAAGGAAAGCTCAAAGAGAAAGATAGGTGCTTTCTTTCTATGATCAAATCTGAAGGTAACTCGAACTCGGTGGAATAGATAGATTGAAATTCCAATTCAAGCCAGAAAATATACTATCATAATAAGTGAGTACAAGATTAAAGAAAGCAGAGAGTTATAAATATAAATCAATCAAATTTAGCATATCTTGTCTTATTGAAAGAACCTATGCTTACAGATGGGGAAGGAAATGAAGTGAATGTGATTATTTCTCATTGTCATGTCTTTAGCTAGGAATTATTTGTTTCATATATACATGTTTAAAGTGTTAATTTCATCTCACCATGTCATGATCATTGTTTCTCTTGAACACATTAAGAAATCTAGAGTTATGAGCCTTTTTTTTTTTTAGTAGTCCATTCAAGATAGATGATATTTAAAATAAAACCATACACTTTGACGAAGAAAGAAACACCCCAACCATGAGATATAATCCAATAGAAAATATTATTATTAGAAGTGATTTCTAATAATTAGAAAAACCAAAGTGTTCAATGAAAATACCACTAAATAGTACATATTTGCCAGAATATACCAATTTCAAACCTTAAAAATAAAGACAAAAATCAGGAAAATTAATCCATAGAATTCCCTTGGATATATGGTAGTGAGTAGGAAAAGTGTTTTCAAGTGGTGAATTTAGTCTTAGGAGCAAGGAGCCAATGACTTTAAGATTTTACGAAGGTGATCGCTAATTTGTATCACGATGACGACTCACGTAAGTTGGTGGATGAATCACCATGCAAAATTTTTTTGATCACCTTAAACGGATTAACTATTTGTGAAATTATTATACTTACAATTTCACCTTTTTAACAACTTCTTCACATTTACATGTACCCTCTCAATGGTACTATAGAGAAACAACTGATATATATGGTTTAGCTTCAAGGTGTGGAGGGAATAAGAGTCAAGACCAATGTTACTTGATTATATTGATGAGATATTCTTCCATCACATGTGAACTATTCTAGATTTGGAAATTGCAAGTAAACCAAAGTCTTGGGTGGTATTGTCTCACTTGTAGATTGTACTTCGATGAAAATGCAAATAAGTATGGCGTACCTAGTGGAAACATGCTGGTTCCCAATATTGAAGGTATAAAGTGACCTTTAGCACTCAGGTTGTCAAATGAATGCAGGAAGGAACATGTATATTGGAACTTGTAGTGTTAGAAAATATTTCTTCATTGATACGACAAATTTGAGGAGGTATCTACACTAAATATCCTTCTACCCACTCGACGTTACTCTTTGATCTATAGTCTATGGAGTATCTGTGGGTAAGCATGAGTTTTGGTGATAGATTGACAATAACAACAAACAAATACACAATGGCTTCCATTTCTTTCACTTCTTTCTTTGAACCTCAATTATGATTATTTGTGCCTGAATTCCCTATCGTCTCTCTTTTGTCATCCTTTACACCTCCGGACAATCTTGGGGTCTATAAAAAAACTATCTAGGATTCCACTTCCACACGACCAGTTGATATTTCTACGTAGAGATAGGGTATTCTTAGAGCATATAGAGGTGTGGACTACAAAGCAACGAGCTTTTTTATACCTGTCCTTTGGTGATGGATCCTTTTAAAGGGTGATTTGAAGTAACTCAAGTAGCAGACAGCTATGAAAGAAATTGGAAATTACAAGGCATAAACCTTGATACTGAAAAATTAAACAGCCAGTCGGCCCTTCCAGTCGGGGGGTGGCCCTGGTAGATCAAGTAATAAATCAAAATGGAGCTTAGATAACGTATACTTTTATGACACTATTTAATATTATGCTATGAAGCCACTTCCATTATTCATATGATAAACTTGGCTGGATAATTAAGTTGGCAGAGGTAATAAATAGTTTTAAATTTTTATAGTTTTATACTTTTAAATGGTTTCGACATGGTATTGCATGTAATGGGCTTTATAAAAGGTGAGAATATGAATGAGCCTGGAGGTAGTATTCTTAGCGGTCGTCGAGTTTGTATTAGTTAATGAAATTTACCATTAGTTGAGTTTTCCCCAGTTAAGTTTTCGAATAATGTTGTGTTTATGTTCATGATTTTCTTTGAGTTTGTATGTAATATTCTGTTAATCATTTATTATTATAGGTAAATCCTAACACCAATTACAATTTCCCCACTTCTCCAACCGTTGAGGGTTTTCTAGTCTCTACACTAAATCAACTACTGTCATCTTTGACATTGCAATTCACACGCATAAGTTATATTTTTTAAAATTTAAATTCTTCTCCTTGGCGGTAATAATATAAGCGAGTTTTAAACATTTAATACTTTTTGTTTTCATGACTTATGGGAAATAAGTTGTTATTTTAATTTATTTTAATTTTGGCCATTTAAGTACACAAGTTATTAGTTTTTAGTGAATTTATAATTTTCCTTTGAAGCAATGAATTACCTTCTTGAACTGTTTTGTAAATGATATGCAAGGAATGATAACATACAAACATAAAGTAAATATTTCGATCATGTAAATTTTTTATTAAAATTTAACATATTATCTATGCTGTCAAGGTTTAAATATGCTTGCAAATACCTTGAGCACTACTTAATAATTGCTCCATATAGAGAGGAAAGAACAAACTCAAGTGAGTTGGATTTATCATGAGAGACAGGTAATACAATCTGAATGGTTAGGTGGCTTAAAATAAGAGAAGTAAACAGACAAACAATAGCATTTCTTTATTCTGTAAAACCTTCAATTAATTTGTCTCAATACATTGAGTTTCTCAGTCTCTCAAATCAATAACTGTACATCTGACATTTCTCAATTACTGTAAGTTACATCTTTAAAAGACTGCAAGAATTTTTCTGTAGTGTGTCTATTATAGGGATTCATGTTCAATCCCTTTTGTTTCATGACTTATAGGAAATAATTATTTTCTAGAAATATTGTCTTGTTCACGTCCAGTTTAGGTACAATGTTTTCTTCTTCTTCATCACAATGGGACAATTCATTACTGCTTGCGTGTTTTTGTTATTTTAATTTTATTTTAATTTAATTTTTTTTTTTTTAGGACACAATTGCCTGAAGTTACTGTGTTTTAGTAGAATTTATAATTTTTCTTAGCATTGAAGCAATAGTCCCACTTCTTAGTTTGACATTTGTGTGAAATAATATGAGTATTAACATACAAACTAAAGTAAATGTTGAATGTGTAAATTTTTTGTCTAAAATTGTAACATCTTTACTCATTAAATAGGAGTTTTGAAGCTTCTGTGTACAATGCGTGGAAACTTGACATTGATTCCTCCCATATAGAGAGAAACTGAAACTCTGTGAGTTGGATTTATCTATATATATAGCAAATGTCAAAGATAAGGGCAGAGCGTCTTTCTTTGTGTTAAAGAGTCCTGGAAAGATAACTCTCTGCTGAATGACAGTTAATTGGTCAAGCCAAGAAGAAGCTATCATGCAGTACATTCAGTACAAATTAAACTGAAAGTTGAAGACCAATCAATGGAACCTTCTTTCCATCCTTGTTGAAGATATGTACTTTGACAGCCTTGAGGGAAGGAAATGAAGGGATTGAATGGTGTGTTCTTAAGGCAGTGTAGATGAGGAGGTGCACACCTGTACACGGTAGTGCAGACAGTGAAAATGGCTGAATGGTCTCTATTAGCCACATAGATAAAGAAAATGCAAGCAAATGATACCCATGTTTAAAAAATACATGACACAAACCTGGCAGTGTCTCTAGCAGTGTTCAAATGAACATAAAAAATAAATTCAGCATAATGGTGGTGAAAATTGGAGGAAATAGTATATTCATATTTATATTCATGGAAAGTTTGTAAATGCCTTATATTTACTTTTAAATTAGTGATCAAGAAATTGTATCTTGAATCCAATATATTCATGGAAACTTTGTAAAAGTCATATATTATTCCTTTAAAGTGCATCTCATCTAATTTATTTCATTTCAAACATAAATCTTAAATGCATATACTTTTGATATTCTTAACTTGATGGTCAAAGTTTTACTATTAAACACTAAAGTTACATCTTAAATTTTGAAAAATCTACAAGAAATGTGAATGATATAACGGACATGTAAGCCTATCAACATGAATTTAGAATGATTAGGTTATAGCATGATGAAAAATCTCATGAAATTTCAATTTTTAATAGGACAAATGTCAATAAGAAAAAAATTGCATATGTTTCTTGTTGTATGCTATTCTTTCCTCTCTTGTCTTACAACATTTCCTTTGAGTCTGGATACTTTGTAGTTATAAAGCTAAATCAAAATCCGCCTGTAGCTGAATACAACTTCTTAAAAATTAGAGAAATAATAGAATTTAGTACTAATCAAGTCCATACCACCCATCCATAAGAGACATCTATATTATTTGTATATGAAATAGGGCAAGCACAACTCATTGTCGTTATAATTTCTACCTCATAATTGGATATTTTTAAATTTCCTTTTTACTAGTTAGTTTGGCTTTAAATGATTCTTAGAAATATGAAATGGAAAAGAAAGTGGTCCATTCTAATGTTTATCTTTCCAACAAATTATATTGAGTGTTAGCATATATATGAAGTAACCTTGTAAACAAAAGTTCTAGTTTGAAGATTTACTTATCATATTATGTTCTTTGAAATGAAGTGTTTTATGATTTAGTTTGTAGATATTTTAATGTATGGTAAACAGTAAAATAATATTTGTATTTTGTAGAGGCTCAAGATCTGGGTGGTGGTTTTCTAGATTGGCATCGAGCAAATTAACAGATCTGTCCTTTAGAGCTAGTATCCAGGTGTTATGTGGGACGACTCACTGATCCCTTCATATGCCATTATTTCAAATATTGTCTTTCGAGCTTGTTCCTCAGTTTGGAGATCACCAACTAGCGTGAGAAGGAAAGACCCCTCTATGTAAAGTAATAAAAATAAAAATATTATAAATAAATATTTTTATTTTATTTTCTATCAATTTTATAGAAATAAAATAATGGATAACTAATTTGTATATTGTTTATATTTAGTATGATTTACATCTATAATAAGATATTCCTGATAACATTCAAAATAATATTAATATTGCACTTTCTGTAAAAAATGTAATTTATTTATTTTAATAAATATAATATTTTTAAAAAAATATTCATCAAAAAATGTTTTAGTGTCATATATATATATATATATATATATATATATATATATATATATAAACAAAATAATAAAATATCTTAATATTTTATATATAAAAAGACAAATAATTGAAATTAATTCGTCTCTTACATCTTTAAAACCTTGATCCCAAGTTAACAAATCTAATTAATAATCACAATTTAACTTTTATTTAATTTAATTGTTATTTATAATAATAAAAACCTATGATCTATCACAATAATTTGTTTTTTATTAAATAAGTAAACACATTCGAAACAATAATATAAATTATTAATAGTTATCAAACATATTATCTTAAAAGTTTATATTCGATCATATATTTTTAACAATGGACATCACATCGTCACACGATAATCTATTGTATCTTTTAATAATAAATTAGCATATTATAAATTAATACTATAGTGATCATGAAAAAAGTATACTTTGTAATAAATCGTATACTATAATTAATACTTTGAAAAGTGATCCACTTTGCAAATGTACTTTATACTTTGATCCGCGCTGATATTTATGAATATCTTACCAAGTTGAATCACATCGAAAATCTTAAGTAGAAGAAATTACGTGGTTTCACTTGTGGGGATTTCGATTATATTTATTATAAGAGTCAACTCACATCTTGAGAAGTTGAGTGTTATGTGACTGAAATGCAGTTGCTCTTAATTTATTTGACCAATGCATAAAGCATTATTCATGATCTGCAAATCATGATAAGAGGATAATATAAAAATAAGATAAGATGAAGATTTTATCAATCTAAAAATATAATAACAATAGATATGGAAAAATTCATTATTTAGGCTTAATAGGGTTATATGTTTAACAATATGCTCCAAAATGTTGAACTATTATGCATTGAAACATATTGTAATTGCAGCTGAATGGAAATGACTTTGAAATAATGCTTACCTATTTGTAGTTTTCATATTATCCATCTATGGTGGCATTTCTGGTGTCACCATTGGTGATCATGATTTGAATTAGAGGGATATATATAACAATGTGTTTGCCACATTTTCTGGATAAATAATGAGTGTTACATCACTGTTACTCAACACAATCACTTTAGTGTTTGACTAATTAATTTGAGTTTGTAATGTCGAGAAATTTTATAGGGCATGGAGAGAAATTTTGGGTTCCTTGGAAGGAGCTTAGCAAGGGCCATCTTCCATGGATAAAGGTGGTGTCTGTTCTAGTTGATTCATGATATTTTCAACACACGAAATTTACTTCCAAGTAGTAATGATCCTCATTTAAGTTATTTATGTTCTTTTAATTGTGCTCTTTGAAATATCTCTTCACAATTATATAAAATGAGACGTGATGTTATGCCATCTCACAGAATCATTTTTGGATGGATTTGGTTGTGCGTTGGATTAGTTGGGGGTAGTTTCAGGGTTGGGATAGGGATAGTCTTGAATAATGATCTCTTGGTTTGTTTGTTAATAACTAACTCTCAACTCATTTATTCATCTCATTGCTGTATGTTTATGGTTGTTGTATCATGATGTGTTCTAATTGCTACCACGAGAACGTTGATGAGACATTCTATAAACACGTTATATTGGCTCCTTGCGTGGATTTCCAATTGATGAAGGTAGTCTGTATCTTCCTTAATTATGGTTATGAACGCCCAAATGGTAGTGCAATATAAAATAAGTAGAAATTATTTTCAAATAACTCTACGTACTTAACATAAATAATGGCCATTACCATCATTGCAGTATTTGGAATCAAATATAAGATCCCCACATGCTGTAATTTTGAGTCATCACTAATGCCTTGGCGAGAAATAATGTTCCATTGGGTAGCAACTGAGGTCTAATCCATCAAATTTGTTCATGTCAATCTTTAGAAAATGGTGTATTTCTAATCTTGGTAATGGGTGTTGATTCCCCTAAGACATAGTACCCACCACGTACTTAGGAGTGGAAAATTGCTCTTTGATGGAGATCAATATGTGGCTCCTCTATAATGACATTTAAGTTTTCCTAAAGACTGAAGAGACCTATTTTTCTTCACTATTGCCTTCACATAATTAGTGGATACTCCATATTATCCACCTTTGTATAATTGTGGGAAAATGGCAGTTGAGACATTTATTTCTCATTATAAGATTGTAGTCGGTTCTTGGCGGTTTCCTATGTTGTGAGTTTGAACCATGGGTGCATGAAATATTTTTTAGGCCTTATTCTCCTTTTATGCTATGAATAATAGCAAAAGGAGTATTTAAATATACTAGTAATTATTAGGTCCACGAAAAAGGGTTATTTTAGGATTTGTTTTAGGTAGCCTAGGGACTTCATATGCAGTTGTATGTTGAGATTTTGTATATGCATGCATTTGGTGCAATACTACTCAAATGGGTGTGGTGCTAGGGGGTGTGGGGTTTCAAAAAATGTGATTCCACTTGTGTTGTGTGTGTAGTTTCCCAGCATAATTTCATTGGATGACAACCCTTGTGTTATGCAATCAGCTCCAAAATATAAGATACGACTTAAAAATTGTCTTCGAGGGCAAACCTCCTTTACATTACATAAATGAACAATTCTTGGATGATACAAATGATAAGATCTCTTTGGTATATATAAGTCTAAGGAGTTCATAATATAGTGAGGCAAGAAAATAATGTAGCACAATAATAACAATAGTATACCGGGATGTGGGGCACAACATATTAACAACATTGGGGATACATAGACACGAGCAATAACAATAGAGAGCTACACTAACAATAACAATAAGGAATACTTAGTGACAGGGACTACGTATACGCTAAAGTGTTGTCATCGCACGCTTGAGTAGTTCGATTCTTTGACATACCTAAAATTATCATCCTCCCCCATGTGGGTATTCATAGTGGTTCTTCACTTATGAGATACTCTAGGTAATCAATTATGTAGTTGTTGGGTTCTTGTTTGTGTAGTACATGAGGCTGTAAATATGATTTTCATGTAGTCGATTCGTGTTGTTTGGTAGGCACCAATAACCTTTAAGCAGAAACATGGAAAACTAAATGTGCTGGGAATATCTGCGGGCAACTCCATGTGACATATGGAGAAATCTTTGCAACACCTTGTGGATCTGCTGTGGTGGGAGATAATTTGTGTCCTTCTTAGCTTGCGAGGGCATTTGTTTGTATGGTTGGCAGTGGTAAAAGTACCCAATCGCTGTCAAACTTTGCTTTCATTTGATGTTAGATGTATGATGGGTACAGTGCAGTGAAGTTGGCAGAGTTGGAGAACTTGTTGATGTCAATGTGATCTTCTAACCTACTTGAACAACGCAATATGTTCTCATAGATAGTGTGATGGATGGTGGATGATATATCCATAGGTATTGTAAATGGGGTCATTTTGCATTGAATGGGTGAGCGCACTGCCATTCAATGAAACACACTTGACCTATTGTATTTATTTTATCATAGCCACCACCAAAAGAAACAGAATGTCCTTCCAGAAACATTTGTTCACTATCTTCGTTTGTCCATCAGTTGAGGATAAAGATGAGCTATGAGCTAATGAAATGCTGAGCAAACATTCTTCCAAAACTTTCCACGTTGAAAATGGATCTGTCATATAATGTTTTGGATTTCCCATGTATTGTTAATTGTAACATAAATGTTGCTATGGAAATTGTAATGGATTTAAAAATATTATATATTTTTAAGTGTGCATACTTGGTGTTCTATCAACTACCACCATGACCTCTTTCCTTAATTGGGTAAACATGTGATAAAATCCCATTGAGACCTCCTCCCAATTCTTAATTGGAATAGCTCAAAGGAAGGAACATGGACGGATGGTAATATATAACTTGTTGGAAAACCAAATTTCCTGGCTTTGAATATCATATTCTGTCCCAAATTCCTTCTTATTACATGGTAAATCTGAGTTCCCCTCCTAGAAGTGTGCAATTCCAAAAGAATATTTTGAGTGCCACCCTCTGAAGTTAATAGCATTAAAATCCACAGCAGAGTTTGGGTAATGCAAGCTGATGTAAACGATATTTTGTACCATAATGAATCATTTTCCATTCAATGTATATCGGATATGCGGGATCTTGCTTTCTGACTTTTAACACGAATGGTATCCACGCCTCTTGACATTCTTCCATTCATCCAACGGTTATCCAATCGGTTGGATAATAGAAATTTAAACGTTAACTACATCCTCAGCCTTTATTGGTACATTTGTAGAGAAAATCCATGTTGATTCAACTATTATTAATCTTATGTATGCTAATAAAAAAATACTTGAATCTACTCTACAGTGAAACCAATTGCGATAGCACCTGCGTCCATGAACAGAAAGCATTCAATCGAAAACGATATTTATATAGAGAAAAGCCTGAAGCTAAAAACCACTATACGCTATGTTCCATAAGTCGAGACCATGTGTACAATCGCTATATAAACTTTAGATCTCTTACCATATCTATATACATCTCCTTGATTCGTAAAATGACTTGGTTCAATACTTAACCAATTTCTTGACCTCAATAATCCCTTTCCTTGCGGTTCTTGGGTAGTGTTTTCTATTAACGGGGAATTACGCAGCCCCTGATTGTCTGTTATGAGCTCTTCTTCTTAATCCATACCACTGTAAAATTGTAATTATACAATGATGAAGACACTTCTTGCTCAATATATCATGGGCCTTCACCAGGCTGACATGCATGTAGGTTATTTTGGTAGTTATCGGTTATCTAATTGATCATGAATTAAATCAATTATTCACTTGATCTCCACTAATTCCTCTTTAGTTAAAAACTAGTTAAGTGATTTTAAGTCAAATAAATTAATTTAATTAATTACAACTCAAAATAAGTTAATAGCTCCTAAAAAAGCAAAGACACTCTACATACTATAGTTTCCCTCAACTCAAGATGTGAACCTTCTCGTCAACCGTTATCATACAACTATCGTGTGATGTTAATTGTTGTTCTAATTTAATTTAGGAAAATTAATTAAATCACAATTCCATTTTCATGTTCTTGTTTCCATTTTCAACACTCCCTCTCAACAAGAGTGCTCTATCACGTCAGTGCTGGAATTTTCTCTGCAACACACTTCTCAGGCGTTGTTGCCTACGCGACTTTGAAACCATCAACAAATTGAATGATCAATATGATGCATCTTCATAGTCTCACATTGCCTAGCTACTACAGTCAGGATTATGCGAGCCGGTGAATAAAAATAACCATAAACATAGAGATGCATCGAAATAAACTGTTTTCATTGTATCAAGTATGACAACACAACATAATGGAAAATAAAATGGTAAACAAAGATGCAGTAGCGACTCTACGAAGATATGGCGGCTACGGAACCTACGGCCCAGCATGTTCTGACATCAAGATGAGGGCCTGTGTAGTAATGGAGAATAAACAGAAAACTATGGGGATGAACGTAAATATGGACGCGTGGTTGGTGGGGTGAGGTGTTTCAACTACACGGGGAATAACTTGACATGTCTCAGGTTGTACAGCATTACATCATTATAGAAAGATCTGTCACAGACTGGTATTTTAAGCGAATGTCAATTAAAAAATCATATTAGATTCCAAATCATGATACTTCATGTCGTTTCTAACGTGGTTAGGGCCTGGTACGGAAGTTCGGACTGAAAACTACTAAAAATAATGAGATTTCAAGGTAGAAAAGGCGAAAGAACGATGAGTGAGACCCCCAGTGGAATGGCGGGTGACCACTGTCCACGGATGTTCCTCCCCCTTAGGAAACGGTGGTCACATTGCGTTAATTTCCTCGCCGGATGAAACACGGTGACTTGAGTCCTGGTGGACCACTGCTTGGTGAGGTGGCAGCTTTGACAACCCGATATGGTTGGATATTTTGGCGATTTTCTTGATTTAATGAATATAGTTTGTGGTAGCTGTTGTAGTCTAGGTTTAATTATGTTGGTGTGGTTGTTCGCGATACAGGAGGTGTCTAATAGAGAGGTGGAAAGTAGACGATCCTACGTGAATCTTTTGGGTGAAAACCAAGGAATGTGAGTGAATCTTTTGGCTCAAGGCATTGTTCCCTGCGACACCAGTGATAGTTGTACGACGCAGTATGCCGGAGTGCCGTGAGAAGCTTGCTATGGGGAGTCTGAGTGAGAGCTCCTTATAAATGTAGCCACACTGCACGCCACGAGAATTTGTGCTTTTGATAATCCTTCGTTGCTTGTACCAACATGGCTGTCAATATGTGTTTTGTTGACGGATATGTGAATGTGCTGATGAGCTATTTTCTTGTCAACTTCAGACTAGTGTGGTAAGAACCGTGAGTATTTTTAAATGGCATGGCTATGAATAGGACATGCGGATTTGGAATCAACCCACAAAGAAGTGGCAGTGATGGTGGCAGAGAACGTTATAACCTGTTTTACGTAGGGGGGGGGGCCACATATACATAACCGTAGTTGTGGTGTACATGCACGGTCTTAATGATCATTGATGACGACTATGTCCCACAACTGCCATGTTTGGGGATGGTATTAACAGTGACTTGGTGTCAGAAGCATTGATGGTTCGTGTTGAAGACTGTCAATACGTGCCAGTAGATTGTGGGATAAAGTACCCACTTGTTCGTTGAAAAGAAGATTTTAGTAGTGGCTTACTGTTGTGATATTCTTCTTCTTGAGCGCCATAATGGCCATCTTTGAGAATACGTAGAGCGACCATAAAACACGGTCATTTCCATGTAAGTAGAGAAAGGTAGACATGTAATCCCATGGAATGGTTGAGCCAATGGTGGTAAACGGTATGGGCATGCTTCTTTCGGTGGTCGGTTGCTTGGTAACTGAGTGCGGGATGCGTGTTCCCAACATCTTAGGGTTATTATTAATAAATGTAACGTCTTGCTACTATTTTCTCGACCGAAATGACATTGACTCGTTGTAGTGTGCTTTTATCATCTTGGCAACGCTCGCTTGAAGGCTGGTGTGTCTAGGTGATATAAATTCACATCTTGGAGGTGAAAATTTGGAACATGTACAAAATTGCCTTTATGTGTTGGTTAGGTTGCTCATGTTGTGTCAGTAGTATACAAAGTTGAGAAGCAGTCTAATGATTGATGGTGAGGCGGTCTACAACATTAGTGCTACCCTTCTTGTACTTGATGTTCAAATGTGTAGATGTGGACCACTTTTGATGGTAGTCATTCGCAACTTCCCTTGTCTGTATGAGCTGGCAAGGGCCGGTGGTTTGTGTGGATGATTTCCTTCCCCAAAATTTAATGCTTCCATTGTCGGCAATCTTTTGATGGAATACATTCTGTCATAAGTGGGATAACGCGCCTTGTGTGTCTCATATGATATACCTTCGTCTGATGAGTAAGCCTTTAATAGCATATTCGAGGCATCGTCTCATTCAAATGGTTGTTGCAAGTCAAAGTAGTAGCGACCTTTGGGGTAGAATAGAGGAGCAATTTCCAATTCTATGAACGCCTTCTGTTATTGGTCCGACCAAAAAAATTTTCTCGCTCGTCCCTTGGTGACTTGACTCGGGGGCAGTACGATGAAAATCCCCAGCTGGCAACCTACGGTAGAGGTAGCAAGACAGTGAGAGGCACAGTGCTCTAGTGGTTGGGGCTATGATCGACTTGGATCCCGTTTGGATCACATACCCCTCTTTCATCAATAATGTATCTAGATATTGAACACCGGGTCATGCCAAAAAGTACTTCTCCAAATTGGCACACAACTCGTGCGCGATCTGTAGGCTTGTCGAATCAGGTGAGTGCTCTCCCAAGTCGTGAAAATCGAAATCATCATCTAAATACACACTGCCACACAAATAGTTGGTGAATGAGCGCAGATGTCATCCATCAACCTCATGAAGGTTCGAGGCATTCTTGACATGAAAGGCATGACCGGCGATTCGAAAAAGGCCTTCCTTAGCTTTTGAGCGGTCTTCCACACATCGGAGGGTGATTGGTGCCTGAAGTACCGGACTAGTCGATCTTGTAAGTATTTCACCCCACTGAGGTTGGTCCAAAGGTCATCGATCCATGGTCGGGTACCTGTTGAACCGGTCGGTCTTCGGCCGTCGTCGGTCTCCGTCCCTTCCTTCTGTTGCCCAACACGGTCGAGGGCTCCTGCCGGGAGGTGGTGAACTTGGTCGGATGTGACACACGCAGCGGCTCTAAATGCTGCCCGGTTCCATCAGATTCCTGCGAAATAGAGCGCGGGTGCGTCGGTCCCGTGGGTAGCGGCCTTTGGTCCCGGTTCGTCGAGGTGCTTGTTCCCGTCCAGTGGAGAGAACCCCGCGGAACGACCGGCGGCCGTGAAGATGTCCGTGCTCCTCTGTGTCCATTTGTTGTTGTCATGAAGGCATTTGGAGGTTGTGGCCACGGTCTTCTAGCTACCTTTCCACGGGGGCGGTCATCGGAAACGAATTTCTGGTTTGGAAATGAGCTTACGCATGCACAGCCATGGCAAAGATAGCATTGAGTGGTACGATATCTTCGCGCTTGGCCCAAGCTAATAGGCGGGGGCGGGGGCCTCGCCTACACATGCGCGACACTTACAAACGTGGTTGTCCTAATAATAGAAACATCAGCCGAGCAATCGCATAATGCCTCATACGTGGCTTGATGTTATATAGTGGCATTGCGGTGACGAGAATCTCGTCCTTGGTGAAGCCACAATGATTGCTGGATGTGGGTGGCTGTACGTGGCTTAAACCAAGCCGCTTCACGGCATGCAAATGAGGTTCTTTTGGCTCCCATTATCGGCAATGTGAGCATGCCAGGGGAACCCTTTCCCACATCGGGAGTGGAAGAGCCGTTCCTCCTCCTGATCTTCGGAGTTCCTCACATATGGATCTTCGTAGTGGCAGCAGTGGCATTGGGCTCCACATAAACTTGTTTCCCTTTGTCATTCCCCTTGTCGGTTTGATTTGGGTGGAGCATGCATCGCTGAGAAATCATCTCGTACAGTGTGCTTATTGCTACTTGTGTTACAGTGGAGCTCTTATGGAACCACTACTTCCGTGTCTTCTTTGGCTTTGCGGTGTTGTTCTTGTAGCTTTCTGGTTGTCTTGGTACCATGCATGGCCACATCACTGGTCTCGCGGTTGGAGCACCTTTCCTTGCTTTTGATTATGAATCCAAGTCTCGTTTCATACATTTGTTCACCGCTCAATCTTGGCGACATATCGTATGCCGTACTAAAAGCGAGAGATATCGAGGAACTCCATTTCTCTGAATGTGCTGTGTAGACAAGCCGTCACTTTAGCATGAATGTTTCTTTGAATCTTGATACCTACTTGTGCACACGGTATGAATGGTGCATTGTCCTTCCATCTTGATCCCCTTTGTTGTCGTAGTCCATTGCCCATACTTGTCCTCATAACCACAAGGGTGGTATTGTTCCTTGATGGTGTCTCGAAAATTCAGGTATGGTGTGGCCAAGAGCAGGAGAAGGGTTACATGTAAATGCTGCCTCGATGGAACACGGTCCGCGGCATGGCAGGGGGGTAACTGAGAGTGAAAAAATAATCTTCTCAGTATGAAAAATCATGAGCGAAATATCCTACGCTAATAGATTCAACCATATCCTACGGCATCTACATCTGTTGACCTAGGATATGGGAATGTCAAAATTTTCTTGTACCTTAAAGAGTCACACCTCAGTGTTCTTGGATGCGGTCGTGTTAGGTGAAGCGACGAAGGATACGAGAAAAGTTATCCATCATCATTCCTTTGTTTTTCGGCCTCCTCGACGTATTTTATTAGGATCTCTCCGATCCCTCATCTTTCGTCCCCATGGGCATCGTCGGGGTTTTGTGAGGATGATCTTGCAAGTTCCACGAGATCAAGCCCTAACTCCTTACACGACACCCTGGGTGGGGACATGCGAAGGTCGAGAAAAACAACGCTCACAGTACAACGTCTGGATTTATGCGGGAACGCGGAAAAATACGAGTAATATAACAGCAAGTGCGGCGAAATAATGCTCCATTTTCATTAATATCAAATAACGAAATAACCCTGACATAATGGAAATAAAATAAGCTAAGTCTTTGACGCGAATCTTTGAGAAGAATGTAGGCGGCCTACGGTCCCGAGCGTATTATAATGAGGCTCGAGCTGGCTAATAGACTCTTGTAGAACTCTAGCGTCAAAACCTAACCCTAGGAGATGGAGCACCAGAACTAAAATTTCGTTTAGGTAAATTGGTGTTTCAACTCGAGGAATAAATTCGACTCTTATCTTTTCGTTGCTTATGATACATCATTGAAAGAACTATCTAAGGACTACAAACCGCCACGAATATAAATTTTGAAAGAACGGAATCATATTCAGCTATGTGATGCCCAAAAACGTCGTTGCAGGGCCTCAAAGCAACTCAGGAAGTTTAGGACTGAAAAACTACTAAAATAGTAAGTTGTGCAAAGTAAACAAAAGATCGTGGTGGGTCCCAGTGGAATAGAGGGTGACCACCAATATCCACGAAGATCATGCTATCTGCGAAAACTTTGTGTTGTTGCCGTCTACATTGTGCCTCCTTTGCTTCAAATGCCTTGTTATATGATAATGCTAGTATTTATCATCACTTTGTATTTATTAGCCTGTGATCCATGTTGTTGTGTGTGTGTGTGTGTGGGCCCCAATAGCAGTATTGCTCCCATGAAAATGCATCTCAATGGACCCTTCCCCAGGTGCACCCTTGGGACTATGACTTCATCACCCACACTCTCACCCGAGGGAGGTATGGTTTCATGTCTCCCCAGCTGCCCTTGTGGCTTGAAATTTCCCCCTACTTCCAGAGGTATTTGTGGTGTGTGTGTGGATGCCTCCACTCGGTCTCTGCTTCTCTAATTGCGGTTTCTCCACAAATTTCGAGGGCTTCTTATGAGGCTTCATGTTGAGAGAGTATTCATACTCCCTCTCGGCCCCTTCAAATGCCAACCTTTCTTGCTCTCTAAAATCTTCCATGAATCTTCGACCTCAGAGCATATAGGTTCTTCGACTCACACAACGATACCTTCCATCCCATGTTGATGTGACTAAGTAAAACCTTTCTTTAAATATTACATCTGCCACGATCTTTACCAATAACGACAAGAAACAAGATTATTCTCTAGTCTAGAACAAAAAATACATGTGAGTCTAAGAGGGGAGCCAAACTCTACGAAAGGTAAAAATACGTGTCGATGGCCTTATCTCCCATCATCTCCAAATTATATTTTAGCAAGGTGTTTCTCCTCCAAGTCAGCGAAGAGATCTGGGTACCCCGTCATGTGGAAGAGGCACAATGTCTACATGCTTCCCATTCTTTACATGCTTTCATGCATGAAATGGTGGAAATCAGTCGAATTGTGAAGTAGTGCTTCACGTGCTACTACTACATATATTCTTGCATTCTTCTTTGGACATTTCGTGGCATAGTTCCCGAACACATGACGTTAAGCTTGATGTTGAACAAGTCTTTCCCTCTTAGCGGAACTTCTGTAGTTTCTTTCCTTTAATGACTAATGAAATTACTCTTTCATTTATTTGCAAGTCCTCTAGTGTTCCTCCTAATCTTCACCAAGTCGGACCAATATCACTCATTATGTTATGCCTGTTCTTAGAATCCTAGTAGTTGTGTGCTAGCTCTTGGGAAGGCACAGAAGTGTTAGGCTCACCATCATCCTTAGAAATGGTAACACCAACACTTCCCAGTATAAAACAAAACAAGGGTGAACTTGGTGAAATGCGTAGTATTTTCTCTCCCCTTCTCCAACTTGATTTTTAGCTTGTCTTCTTTTGACTTCTTGTATTCGATTTTGTTCTGAAAAAAATGCAGTAGACCTTCCACATAGCATGAATTCACACATTTCCATGGAGGTTTGGAGACCATGATCTCGAACTCCTTCTAACACATGTCCTTCTTTTCCTTTGCTATGTTCTTCTTCCATGCCACGGATCTTGAGAATTCTTTACTGTGCTTGGCAGGAATATCTCTCTATGCTCGATTCCTTTAGCATTGTCTTCTGACTACGCACCTCCATCATGTTTCTCAAGATATGAATTTCGCTTCTCAACGGCTCGGCCTCAATCCGCAGAATGGCATCTTGATCACTGGTTCTGGAGGTAGATCTGTATTTTATTTACAACAAAGCAAAATCATATTGTTATCTTAATAGTGATTCATGACTGCATGTATAAAATCACGTGGATGTTATCTTGTAATATGCTAAAACAAAATACTTGGTAACACTCTGGGTGCGGAAACCAATTAAGATCGCAAATCACATGAACAAGTAATGGGAAGAAATTCAATCACCTGACACAAAGATTGCTCAGAAAGCCTCAACTAAAAACCCCTCTCTCCTTGTGCAAGTTAAAGAGGCATGATAGCAGCCACAATGCTTCTCTCGGGCTTGAGAGATACTGCCTTTATCTTTATCTCTCAACGATTCCGAGCAAGCTGGTTCAATACTTGTAGTTGTTGGCCTCAAAGAATCTATTTCATTGCGTAGTTTCTTAGGTAATTAAGCCCTTTAACAGAAATTTCCCAGCAATTGTTCACAATAAAAGGCTCTTCCTCTGTTGCATGCACCACATGTGTTTTTATTATACAATTTGATAGTGGCAACAATCCCCCCTAGCCGGGTCTTCCTCAAAATTTACATGCATGAGTATTTTAGTGAATTATCGTTATCTAATTGATCACGCCAATTAAATCATATTTAACCTCTCTTCCGTTCCTCCATTATTTTAGAACTAGTTAAAGGCGGTGCAACTCAAATAATTAAGTTAATTATTACAACTCCATCAGCTCAACAGTATAGCATAAGTAGAAGACACTCTGTGCCTCTGTTACAACCTAAACTCGAATTAATTAAACTAATGAAGTCTTCTGAATTATTTAATAACATGTGATTGTCATGATGAGTTACAATTTGCTAATTTAATTAAGGAAAATTAAATTAAAATCCTTGATACCTACCTTAACATGCAACAACTTGTTTTCTTTCCTTTCATGATTAATTCAATCAAAACCCAACATCTTTGTGAACCATTTTCTTCTTATGAAGATAATATTTCTTCAAAAATGCAGACTATCTTGATCTATTTTTACCTTGAAATTGTCTTCCCATTAGATGCGTCTCATTTCTTTAAGTGCATGGTATTAAAATTTCAACCCAACTTCTCACATAAATAGGTTGTGTGTGTAAATAATTTCCTTTGATTGAATTGCTTCCAAGAAATGGGTCTTTGTATTTCATTAAAATAACATCAATTCCATTTCTTAAAGATCACACATTCCAAATAAGGTTTCTAGACGTGGTAGGCGAGTACTTGTACATTTCCTCTTTAAGATTTTCAAATACAGTTACTTAAGGTCCAAAGAGAAAATGCTCCTTTCTTAGGTAATGTTGGTAGAGGTGTTTTATTCTCCTAATTCTTAACAAACTGCGATAATACCAGTAGCAATCTCGAATATGCTATATGGTTGTGGATTTTCCATTCCTTAATGGCTTTAATTTTTTGGTCTACCTTAACACCCTCATAGATTAATATGACCCAAATATTCCACCTGCTGTACTCCAAAGAAACATTTGGAGAACATATAATTATTTCTCGATGCGTTTGAGCACCTTGTATTATGCTACACATGATCAGTTGTTATGAATTAATTTCATCATATTACTTCATTTCAAAAGTTTATAAATCTTTTTAATATCAGTCCATCAGTAAGTCCAAGCATGACAAGTGTAATGAGCCTCATGAGTTATGAATGTTATTTAGATGTCTTTAGTCTTCATTCTAATTTTATGATATTCTAAACAGATCCAACTTAGTGTCAGTGCTCACGTAGATTCCTTGATCAATTCATCAATGACGGGAATGGAAGAATATCTTTAATAGTTATCTTTGTTGATCTTCCTATAATCTGGACACATACTCCATGGTCCATCTCCTTGTGCACCAATACTATTGGAGCATGAAAAGAACTTTTACTATGTTGAATTATACAACCTCCTAGCATTTCCTTGCTCATTAATTTCTCCTTTTGAGCATAGGGATATTGGTAGGTGGATGTTTGAACATGGAATAAAATGAATATCATGATCGCAGTCCGTGAATAGATTAGGAGGAGCTGGCAGTGTGAATACGTTCTTGTGTGTTGTCTAAGTCATTTTGGAGATAGCAGAGAAATGGATGATTTTGATGTTTGAAACTCAGTGAACAATTTATGAACTACTACTGTTTTATTTCTTGGTTTATTGTACCATTAGAGTTGATTATCTTTCCTGGTTTCCTTTGTGGCTCCTTAATTCTTTCTTTCCTTCCCAAGAATTTCAAAATTTCTTGAGGTACATGTGTCCCCAAGATTGTAACCATTGGACTCTTAATACAACATTAGAACCATCCATTGGAATGGAAATCATTGGATTATTCGGTACATATTCCCCATGGTTAGCTTAATATTGGCCTTTCTAGAGCAATTTTTATAGTTCCTCCATTTGTATCTTGACTTGATGCAGTGTTGGATATGGGAAAAAATTCAATTCTTGGGCTATCTTAAAATGAATAAAATTGATTGCAGCAGTAATCAACGCTATTACATTTTCTTCTTGATATATCCTTCTATCTTGAGCTTTTGAGGAGTTCTGCCCAGTAGGTAGATATGGTCGGATTCATTTCTTCCTTCTCCAAGGGTCAGTTCCCTGAGTATGTATCCTCTCTTTTAATGTTTCTTGTTCCTTTTCTTCCTCCTCTTTATAATATGTAGAATAATTTCTATAGGCACCGCCATTGTGTGCCTATACAAGTATGTAACCCTTTTTCTCTTTTTTTCCTCAATTGTTGTCTAGTCAACCTTGTAGGTTGTCGGAAGGCTAGGAGTAGCAACACTTCCATGTTTATAGTTTTGAGTGTTAGGCTTCCTTGTTTCATAATTTTCTTCTTTCAACTTTTCTCAAATGTTATACAACCTCAAGGAATAGAAAAGATGGATCAATGACATAAAAAATGTCCCTTGGCTTATATTTGCATTACATAAATGAATTAATTCTCTTGTTCCTGATAAGACCTCTTTTGATATATATAGAAGAATTCAGGGGTCACAATATAATCAAAGCCTACAAACAATAATGTAAACTGCTCAATAACAATAGGGGTGCTAACTAACAATACTTACATCTTCTTTAAAAATATTATTTAAAATTCAAAGGCATGTTGACTTAGAAAAAGAGTTTTGATACCATTTTATGGTGTTTCTTAACCCTTAGGTGGAACACAGCCAAGTACTAGAGAATAAAATTGTAGATTAACTACAAAACAGAGACAATGAGATTAAATACACATTTAAAAAAAAAAAAAACATGTAAACCTGGTACTCAGTACGGTGCAAAAATATTTTATACAAGATTAAATCTCTCTTTATCGGCCCTTTATATAAATGAAATATATTTTCCCTATCCTCTTAAGAAGAGTTGCATACTAATAGATTGAAATACACAACACAGACAAACATTCCATAGTATCTATCTACATAAATATATTTTACATATCAAAAAATGTAACCATGATCCCCTCATTAATGGATACCAACCCTGTACGCATAAGTGGACATGTACACATTGAATAATTACCCATTGCACAGCATGGCTTATTCAAAGAATGACTATGCAACAATTAACCAAGTCCTTCGTATCATAAAATAGGGATATATACTAGGTAGACCCCAACAAATTAGACTCCTTTTTTAGATAGTTGTTTACCAAATACTTCTCCTTATGGAAAATAACAAGGATTTTATTTTTAATAAAAATACTTTATATTATCAAAATGATAAATACAAAATTTGCTAAATCTTATGTATGAGATAGTGTCTCTAAAATTCATAAACTATGATTCTAAGGTATGATATTCCAAAAATAGGAATTATATTGTAGTCATTACAATATTAATGACTAAAAGTACACAGAAACCACGTGTAGGTAAGATACATAAAGAAAAATAGTTCTAACGCAGGCAGGAGGGTGCAACATTATCATATTCATGGAATACACCCTTTTGCATGGAGTGCTTATCAAACTATTCATAGACAGAGTTGTTTTCATTGATCCTTTTGATGTCTCCGATTAAAGCAAATACGTATCTTTCCACATGTCCTTCAACACCAAATAAAATAAGTCTTCATCATAATGAATCACCTGAAGTGTGTGTTTCTTCTTCATATCATGGTGTGGCTAGGTTTTGGAACCCAGGTGGAACCTGTAAATTAGCTCGAGAATTTGGTGGAAAGTTTCACCTCTTGACTTTCACCTTGGTTCCAATTTACTTATCTCACGTTGTGTCTCGGAGGAACTACATTAAAGTATCTTCATTTGAGCAGTAAAATTGACTCTCATTTCCACATGGAGACTACCCGACACGCCGCCGCCAACACGAGTCATGGCGGGAAGGAGGTTATTCTGAAAATTACAGAAAAACTGGCACAACCTCCCAGATTAGTCTCCCTAACGTTGCTGGCGGGTTGAATTGACCTAATATTGGTGTCTCCATGCGAAGTGTCAAACTAAACGTGGAGGAACCATAACACAAAAGACACGCAAAAGAGGTCAACCTCTCTCCAGCCACTAAATAATTTTGGGATTAAGAACAAGACAGAAAACCCCAAATATAAGGGCTCACGTTGATTAAACGATGAAAGTATAGAGATTTTAGCAGGCCTATATGTATTTCATAATTTGTCACTAAATGTACGTGCTCTGAGATGTACCCATTGCAAATACTCCACAGAGCGAAATGCCTCCCCACCTCCACTTCACCGACGCAAGTGTATAAGCCTCACGCAAACCGGGCCCCCCGAACAACGACTTGTCATTGCATATGGCTTGGTGTCAACATTAGGGAGGTTGGATTATTGATACGCACCATAAGAAAATACAAACCACTAAGAATAAGAGAAAATTTCTACCTTCGTTTGTATGCATATGCCGCAGGCAGAGGCTGCACTATTGTTTAATGCATATCATCGTGATAGGCTTGACCTACGAAACACCCTATCAAACCATGCGCTCACCCCCCGCCGAATGGAAAATATAAGGATGAATAAATCCACTTATCTAAGAAAGAAATAATGAATCAAAATACTTTCAATTTCTTCTATAAAAAAAAGAAAATGATAATTAACATACTATTTTCTTATTATACATAAATACCAACACAAATCAAGGTCCATAATATTGAATACATCTTCTTAAAAAAAAAAAAATAATAGGTTAAGATAACACTAATAAGAATTTGATCTAAGTGAGGAATTCCAAATAGTGATGTTATTGAGTTAGGGACATTAGTCCTAGATCTGGATTCAAGTCCTAGATGAAAAATGTAGTCGAAGTAAAAAAATGTATGAAATGTAATAAAAAAGTAATTAATAGAAATATAAATATAAATAAGAAGAATTTCATACTTACCATGCATAAAGACATAAGTGATATATTATTTTAATCATATGCCTCATAAATGAGACAAAACTTTAAGTATAATTCTCTCATAATATGATATGTTTGCCCAAATTATTTTAATAGTTAGTCTGGTTTTAAATGATTTTTAGTCACATCACGGCGAGACTAATGTTGAATGTGTAATATTCGTGAGAACCTTTCCTTTACAGCAAAGTGTTTTTTGATCTTATGGTACATCTTTTAAAAAATAAAAATAAAATTTCTCTTTAACCAATCATAAAGTGTGTCTTATTTGGCCTCTATATCGGCGATAACAATTTAATCCTATTCATATTGTAAACTTTAAACTAAAAAGAAAATAAATCATCTAAATATATTCATGTGATTTAATACTAACATTAAATCATCAACATTAAATACATTACATTATCTGTCACTCTCTTTGTATAATCAATCAATCATCAAATTTGGTGGTTGTGATGCCAAACTCTAGGTGTGTCTTGTCAAATTTGGCAAGGTTTTCATTTTTGTATGTAAACAATGGGATTATAAGAATAATTAGTACCTCTTCATCTCGCTACGAGTTTTACGGAAACCCGCTAACGTGACGACCTGATACAAGTTTCGTTTGTTTCAGTTGTTTGTCTCGTTCAAGAAAATGCTGATTGACGAAAATGGTGAAATTTTCAAACATGGAAGAGACGGGAGAGCCCCATGCAAGAAGATTATCGCGTCAACATCTTCCCCGATTTTCATGGCTCCTTCCTAAATGGCTTTCTCATCCTGTTTCCTAGGTACACTTGACTTAACTTCTAAATGGCTTTTTCTCATCATTTGTTTGTTTACTCATTCTATGAGTGCACTACGTCTCTCTTTGACGTGAGTTTGTTTTCGATTCATGATACATTTTCTATTTTATCACGTTAGGCGGGCCTCAGTCTGTCCTACCTAGTGGCGGGCGGACAGAACGAACACTCATCGCTTACGGGTAGACGTTCGACAGCCTTGTGACTCAGGCTGCCGTTGCCATAGTGCTCGTAGGTGGCCCAATCCTTCCTCGAACAATTTGCAACAGGTACACGTGTGGAAAAGCCGGCACCTTTACGTGTTTGTTGGATCAGCTGTCGACAAGAACGGTAATCTGTTGTGTCATCTTTCTTCTTAGTCATCATGTGCCCATATGATATGCCTTTAGCAAGCAGCAATAGCAATTTAAACATCGGCAGGTGTTATTGCGGTGTTAGCTAAAGTGTTGAGATTGGAAATGGATGATAAAAAATGGCGCTCCTTGCTTTCCCGATGCAACCGAAGTTATCAATATTCGTCCTCCCCTAAATTTCCCCGGTCGATTTTCCAAGATCATTCACTTTCCACGCACCCTCTTGCCCTTCAACTACATCAGGTCGGGTTCTTATAAACCTAGGGCCATCTTCTTCTCGGTTTGGTTTTTAAATGTGACACGCCTATCTTGGTGGATAGTTATGAGTAAGTGTATTAGATTTGTCGGTTCCGCTCCCCCTCGAACGGCCAAAGAGTTATGAAAACCGCAAGATAAACCCCTGAACGTACATCGAGGTAAATTGATCGTAGACTCTAATTTTATCTTCTTTTGGATTATAATGCGGTTGAGACTTGTTTTGAACCGGTTTCTAACGTTTATTACCGATATTCAATTATTTGTGTTATACCCAATTAGTTTAGTTTTTATGTGTGGTGCCTCCAACATTATCAAGATTGATTGTACCTGTTTTAATGACAACTACATGATTTGATTTTAAATTGGGTTTTATATAAATTCAAAATCTAGAACCTTTTAATTTAGTTAGATTGTTGTAGAAATGTAAGCGTAAAAATGTAAATTTGCGCTTATTTAATTATCTTGTGTAAAGAAAGTGGAATAGTTACATTTTAATTTAGCTATTAGGTACGAAGGACTCAGCAGGGACAGTAGTCGGTTGCATTGATTCGGAGATGAAAAACTCCATAACCTTTGATGCCATGGTGACATTAGAAATTTTGAGAACAAGCAGGTGTGGAGCGCAAACGCGCTTCGAGGCTCAAATTAGACAACTCAATTTATGCACCAGCTTGTCTTTGCCTTAGCTAATGGTTATAGATGCCGTCTGGAACGGTCGCACCACTCGATCCGTATGCCTTGGGCGATGGTTATAGATGTGGATCGGACGAGATCTTGCTTCCTCGATCTGGCAGTCCACTCGATCCGTGTACGGATTCAGTCTTTCTAAGTCATTGAATTTTCATGATCACTCCCTATTATAGGTGGTGCTACCTCCTATATGGTTAACCATTCCATTAACCCATGAAAATGACTTTCAGAAAGGAGCATGCATTGAGGTGAAATAACTACTTCGTCAAGGCGCAATATTCTTTAGGAAAGGTGGTGGCCAACACACTCTTTCTTGTAGAAATTGATAAATGAACCGTGCATTCATGCATTTCGAAGTTTGTACATGCACCATTAAGCCTAGCGTAATAGTTATAGTTGTGTCATGTTTTTAAAAATTTGGAAAATAAAAAAAATAGGTTCTGGCGTGCCTGGGTAATCATTGGCATCTTATTAGTGATAAATGCTATAAATGTATACGAAATAATTTTCTTTACACCCAATGACAGATAGTCGTTTCTAGTCTGTTGTTTTGATGTAAATATACGATATTACGTATTTATAAATTATGTAATTTGATCTTCTTTGACATGTTTATAGTATGATCTAAAATTCTTGTTGTTTGAAAGAAAATAAATGTATTGTCTCATTTGATTTTAAAAGTTACGTATTATGTTATAAAATTTTATTAGCACCAATTTGATGCTGTTGTGTTATAAGTTATTAAGGTGGTCGATATCTGTGCTAGGATACATAATCAAATAATACTTATCATAGGTGTATGATAATCATCGATAAGATCTTTTATAAATTATTTACCTCCGTGTTAAAGGCTATATACATGCTAAAGGCCTCTTTGCTAAAAACACGACATAGTTGTTATTGGCAACGCTGGCAGCAACCTGGCCAGGGTTTGCCAATGCTAATTTTGATTCTCCAGCCCGCTATAATGAGGTTCTTTCTTTTTATGATTAGGCCGGATGCGATGTTATGTATAGCCTTGATGAGTCTACTTCTTTTCAATCATTCAGCGAAAAATTTCTTTTAACCGAACGTAAATGAAGAAGGAGTGAGATGCGATCTATCTTGTTCTTACCACGTTCCTGATGGAAATGTAATAACAGCGATTTTTTCAATTGAAGCTACACCGGTAAATCACTTTCCTTTATGCTTCATCCAGTTAATTTTCGCCATACTCACGTGCTGACCCTTTGTACTTCATCCAGTTAATTTCTCCCATACACACCATTATGTGGTCATGTTCGACCTTTTACTTCCATTGACGTGTGCTTTCTTTCTTCTTTTCTTGCGAAAGCCCTAGCAACATTCTCTGATGAATTGTGTTTGTACACATAAATGAATTTTCCATACTTGGAGAAGATTGTGTGATAATATGGATAAAATAATTCTGTCCTTACCAAATCCCCTTAATATAACGAAATAAGCGAGGAAACACAGTATGAACTTTTTACGCAAAACACTCATGTCCACTTTTGACTGGGATAATTTGATAACAGGTGGACCGTTTATCTCTTAATTATATCTTTTATTTTTTTTTCTCCCAAATAACGATTATTGTTTTCATTTTCGTTTTGGTTGCGAAGAAATTTTCATTCCGTTTCGGAGTTGCGGGGAAAATTTTCGATACGGTTCATTTTTTGGATACAGATTTTGGTCATGTTCTTGAAGATTATAATTACTTATTTTCTATTGCTTGAACCGTCAGTATGATATGTAATGCAAATTCTATTGCTTAAATATGAACCAAAAAAAATACAAATACTATGATATGTAAATACTATTGTTTCTTTTACGGACATAGGATACATACATTTATAATTAGATACAAATATCGTTGGAAATGTCGTTGGCATTAATTAGAAACCTAGCATTTAATTAGATAACCCAGCTGAAGTCGGCGGACTAGGCGCAATAACGACTCACTTGTTAAATATAGAAAATAAAGAAAGTGGTTTATTATAATGTTTCTCTTTTTCACAAAACCATATTGAGCGGTAGACAAATTTTGAAAAGATTTATATATTATGTCATACTTATTTATAGTGTGGGGATGACTTGATGGGATAACTTACAAATAATATGGGTTAATAAATTAAAAATATATAGTAATAATTTGTTTAATTAAATGTTTAATATTATTAAATGTTGTATCAAAATAGTTTATGTTTCTATTTTTGGAGGTACTATTTTCACATTAGAATTTGAAAAAAATATCAATTATAATTCTCTAAAGATTTTTAGGATATTTTAAAATTGCAAAGTTAAATGAAAACTAGAAATATTAGCAGTTATAATAGCCATTGAGTTAGGAGAAAATAGGAGTCATATTAATAACGAACCGGGAGGTGTAATATTATCGTTCCTGTAAATTCCCTTTTACATGGGCCAACCTTGCATCAAACTATCAGCCGTCGCGTTGATTTCATCTCATCTTTGGTGTCCTCACGATTAGTGAGAATACATTGTATCTTTCCACCTATTTTATCACTAACCTCGGACAAGTAAATTCTTCATTTGTCAATTTCTACACATAATTGAGCCAGCAGATCCCTAAAGGTGGCCGAGTCCAAACCTAAGCAAATTACTCCTTAATTAATGAGGGTTTGAGTGGGATTGCCTCTCGCGTTCCTGACCATATCTTGCATCGTGTCTAGAAGGTATATTGGGTTTTATTTACAATTGAGTCTTAGGCAAGGCGATATGTTGTGTACAATTTAACCAGTTCTCCCTGCGTACATACATTTCTGGGAAGCATGGCGGCGAGCAGAGGTGTTCAATTCCCTACAATGCAAGTAATTACAACTTTGTAGTGTAACGAATAACTATGCTAAAGTAGTCTCTCTCATGAACGCAAACATGGTGTGAATTGACCGGATGAATAGTGTTGTGAGCATGAAAAAGAACATCGGTTAGGCGATTTAGAAGACAAAAAATGCTCAAGGACCCAAAAAGATAGTTAACCTCTACCTCCCCTCCAACCACAAAAATTGGGGATTTAAGAATGAATAGAGCCACAAGTAACCCAACATAAGACGTGTAACCTTGGCGAAATTAGACAAGAAGCACTCTATAAATCAAATTCAACTAGCCATCCATGAAGTAGAGAGAACCTGACGAAATTCCATCGTTATTTTCTCGAAACAGGCCCAGACCGTTAAATATGGCTTGATCTACACAAACCTCAACATAACAAGAACCCCTAACAACACCGTTACAAGCCACTTCAAAGCCTAACTCAAGGTTGCAAGTGAGAACAAAATAATGCTAAAAACAGCTCCACCTCACCCATTGCTCATAATTGACCTTTGCTAGTGTCGATATCAAGATCATGAGAGCTCGTTGCAAAATCCCATCGTCCGTGTACCTCACAAACCTTCTGTACTGGGTGATAGCAAGGCATCACTACATAGACAAAGAATGCCAAAAAGTGGCCTCTCAACATATGATGTGATATTAAACGCGGTGTGAGGTCAACTTCTTATTCACCTGCACTCAAACCTCCATAAACCCACTACAAAATAAAAATAATTCCACCTTCCTTATTTTAAATATTAAAGTCATGCGTGCCTTTGAGCGAGAAAATAGTATACAAAGGCGACGTGAGATTGAGTGTACGTATGGGTGGTCGTAAATCAGGATGAATTAAATGTAATGGGCAGCGACCAAAATTATAGAGGAAATTAATTTGGATTATGAAGTTACTTTTGCGGGAAAATGTTCCGTCGTCTGTTCCGGAACTACGGAGGCAGTTTTACTATTTCCATGATCATTTTAGACTTTAAAGCCTAAACAGCAAATTTCTTTTGAAGCAATGTGCGTGATGTGAAGATCGTGCGATCCCATGCTCGCAGTAAATGTAATATATGTTCTAAAACTAAATGTCTTGTTGATGGAGAAGTTCCTTAACATGTCATTATGGTAATCGCCCCCAGGCGGAGGTGGTGGGTCCCGCCTTGCGTGGCGAGGCTTGTGGAATCGCGGGAAGTTCAATACATGAGCTCATTACAGGCCTTTTTGTTATGTGCTCGATTGGTGGACGATCAGTTTTATGCCACGATTGTTTGCCAATACATCGAGTTCTCAATCGCAATCGGAAGCTCTTAAGTGTTGGGCCGTTGCACTGATAGCGAGCCGATGGGTTATGCAATGAGTTAATAAGTTCAATTTCGTCGGATCTGTCGCAATGAACTTTCCGGTCGCCCTTTTATCGTTGGGTGGCGGACCGTTATATGAGCCATGTTTATATGGTCTCGCATCCGGTTGTTCAATGTGTCATTGTGTATTTTCTCCGTCTTGACTTCCTTTACGATGTGGTCCCCACTCGCACATCGTGCATTTGATTTTTTTAAAAAGTTCGCAAGGTTTTTGTAATGTTTTGTGCATGCGCGTATAAAGAAATAAGCAATTAAGGCTTTATTGGTGTTATTATTGTCATTTGTTGTTTTGTTCGCCTGTGTGTGAAGAAAAACGCGGTGTTGATTCTTTAAAGAACCGGTGTATTGTTTGAGAAATTTGTTTGTATATGTACGTACGCGCAGTCATTAGTTTTGTTATCCCTACGGTGGAAAGATTTGTATCAGTTTTTGAAAGAATATTGTTTTTAAAAAAGTCTGAAAAATTATACTCTTGTAAATTTGTTTAACATACGTATTTGTAGAGGAGATTATTCTCTCTACTTCGTACATTTGGAAATTCTCAAAATTCCAACATGGTATCAAAACTAATTCGAGGCTGAATGTTCAAAGAAGAAGACTTGTTGAAACGTTTTCTCAGTGAAAGCCCTACGGAGGTGAAGTTCGGTATTTCTCAAAGATATGAGTACATTGTTTCTATTTTAAAATAGTTTGTTCTTTCAAGAGAGGAAAATAGTTGTTTAAGTGTGAAGTTGGGTTCAGAAAAAAAAAAAACAGTAGGCTAGACCATCTTGGAACTGAACATTAAGTATTCCTTCCACGGTTAATGGAAAAATTATGATTATTGGTAAGTACAATGAGCCATTTGTCTCACAAGACTTGGGAACATGAAGATGTTTTTGTTGAACCGAGGAAAGGCGGGCTTTGCTGTGTCCAAGCGAGAGAAAGGACATATTGACGATGAAAGAGAAAGATGCTAAGAGCTATTGTTTGTATCAGGCAATAAATGAGAGTGTGTTTCCGGAGATAGCGGCTAAGAAATCCAAGGAGGCATGGAAACTATGAAAGTGCTTTATCAAAGGTATGGAGAAAGTTCGACAGCCAAAACTATTCTTGAGAAGAGATTTTTGAAACTCTTTGGCAAGTCGAGATAATAGACACATTTTTACCATGTGATTGAGATTGTAAATAGGATAAGATCCATGGAGAAACTCTTGAAAAAGTTGTGGAGAAAGCACTGAGAGCTTATCAAAGTTGATGTTACCACCAAAGACAAAAGATCTCAAGGTTCAAAACGGATGAACTTCATGCCTCACGTAGCATGAATAGAGATTGAAGCTGAATGAACACCCATCTACATGTACGCCTTGAACCCAAATGCCTTCGAAGGAAGAGGAGTCAGAAAGGAGGAGCGAGAAGCCAAAACGAGAGGTGGAAAACGTATACATTCTGAAGAACGATCGAATCGAGCCATGGCCAAGGCAACGATATGATGGCAAGGACATCGGCAGGAATTGGACACCAGCATAACACTCATGGACAAAGGTAGGCAAATCAATATCCAATGGTATTGCAAAAAATATGGGCACACTATGCTAATGAATGTAGAAAAAGAAGCAAATGACATGAAAAATAAAGCGGAGATACTAATGTAGCAAAAGAAGAAAGAACATAAATGTCAACATTTAACATATTATAGCACAAGATAAAGAAAGTATTTAGTTTAGATTGGTGCCAATAATCACATGAATGGAAATAGACCAATCTAGATGAAGAAATAAAATTTGAAGTGACCAGTGGATACTGAATCTCATGTAAAGGCGAGTTAGTATTAGAAAGGCAAGAAATAGAGCGAAATTTATTAACATTGATGTATTATGTTCCGGGTTTGATGTAATCTTTTGAGCGTTGACACAGCTCATAAATAGAAATTTACAATGTAATTTTCAAGGTGATGTGCACAATAGATATTCCTCAGCGAAAATCATTGTTGAAATTCAAGTGACCAGCAGTGTTCCTCTCAAGCAACATTGACTTGAAGGAAAAGTATAGTGTAACACAAGAAACTGAAGGAGAAAGATGAAGGTGGTTATGGCACTGAAATTTGGACATCTCTCAATTTCGGAGGATTAAATTCTTGCCTCCTGAAAAGGAATGGTAAAGTTTGCCATTTTGCATTGATTAGGAAAGCTGACAGTAATATGTGAAGGCTGCATCTTAGAGCCACGGAGAAGAATTTTCCTTGGGGAAAACGCCAGGTGAAAGCACCCTTAAATCATTCACTCGGATTTGTGTGGGCGATGCGAACGAGCCATCGGTTGGTGACAATTACATCTTCATTCATAGATGATTTCACAAGAAGAATGTGGGTTTATTTCTTAAAATATAGGTAGTATTTCATTAGCCATTTTAAAGTTCATATTATAAGAAAAAATGAAATGATTTTTGTTAAAGTCCTTAGAACGAATAGGAAATATATCTCAAAGGAATTGCACGATTACGGAAACGACATACACAAAGCAATTTACAAGGTACCGCAACGAATGGAGTTAACGGAAGAATCGAACCATGATGGTGGCTTAAAGGAAAAACACTTGCAGACAGAGTATTGGGCGAAGCGACAAAGCATGTTGTGTATATTTGAATAGATGCCTACAAAGTTGTCATGAATAGAAGTTACGAGAAGAAGCGTGGAGTGGCGACGAAGTCACCACATGAGGTTTGGATGTATGGCACATTCCGGACAATTGAGAAAAGTTGGATAGTAAGGGAGAAGTGCATTTCCTTGGATATTGTAATTCAAGGATACAGTATAACCATCTAGTTGTAATAGCGATGTGCAATTTATTGAAAAGGGAAGCATGGGATGGAAGCGTTGAAAACGATCAATGTTAAAGTTGTTTGTCTCATAGTGAAGATGAAGAATGTGGTTGATGCAACCCATCCTTTGGACAACCCCCGACGCGCAAGGGACGACGAGACGCCTCAGCGACAACAAGAACACCCTTGAGAAAAGCCGAGTGGTTCAAGGCACACGATGAGGTCGGTGCTTCATCCAAGCTGCAGCTACACCAAGTGACGGAGACAAGATTCGAAGCATCGGAAAATCTATGAGCAGAGCGGCAAATGAAGGTGAATTCCTTATTTGTGTTGTATTGTCAAGTTGATGATCCTATTCATTTGAGTAATTAAAGATAGAAAATGGATACTAGAAATGAATGAAAATTAAATCCATAGAAAGAACAAAAACATAGGAGTTGATTACCACGGAAGAGGTAAAAGTTATTGGTGTAAAATCGGTCTATAAGACCAAAAGCGATGAAGGAAAGATAGAAAGACATAAGGCTAGATTTGTTGTCAAGGGATATAAGCGAGAAGCATGGGATTGACTGTAAACTTTTGCACGGTTGCGAAATGGAAACGTTGACTGTGTGATGTCATAGCGGCACAAAACAAATGGAAAGTATATGTCGGATGCTTGCATTTTAAATGGAGTTTTAATGGAAAAACTATATGTGGAACAACCTCTTGGATATGAGAAAGACGAGAGCATAAATTAAATTGAAGAAAAGCTCTTTATGGTGAAACAAGCACCAAGAGCATGTTCTACTGACGGGGAGACTCCTATCTAATGGAGAATGGATTTGAAAAGTGTGAGAGAACCCACCCTCTACATCAAAGAAAGGATGGTAGACATTGATTGTTGTTTTATATGATGATTTAATTTTTACGGGTAATGATTACCTTGTTGAAAATTTACAAAGCTGATCATACGGAAGATGAATTTAGGCGGCATGGGTTTTTATTGAGATACTTCTTGGGAATAAGTAGAACAAAATGAAAATTTTTATTTCTCACGAGCAAAATGTGAATCAAGTTTTGAGAAATTTAATATGCGAAGTGCAAAGTACTTACTCCCGTCTTCTAGGATTGATTGGTAAAGATGACGGCAAGGATGTTGATCAAGTTTGTATGAAAGCTTATAGTTGGCGACCTCATGTATTTAGTATGGGATGTGTATGCGTGTAGTTTAATTTCTAGATTTATGGAGAAGCCAAAAGAAGCACATTGTGGCAAAAGAATTGAGGTATGAAAGAACAAAGATTTGGTATTTTGTACGACCCGGAAAGAAATTTCAGAATTGGTTAGCTGTGATTAGGGCAGGAGGTAGATGATGGAAAACGCCCGTTATTTCCGCTAATAATTCGGGAGCCATTTCATGGGCTTCAGAAACAATCGATTGTAGCATTGTCTACGAGCGAGTATGTGGCTGACGACGGTGTCAAGAGAGGGTGGATGAGAAGAATGTTGAGAAGTCTATATCAGAATTGAAAAGACAGTGAAGTTGTGTGATATGTTCAATGTGCATTGTCAAGAACTACGTATTTCATAAAGAACAAAACATAGACACAAAATTCATTATATCAAATGGTGGTAAACAATGGAGAAATTTTCTGACGTGTAAGCAATGAACAATACGGATATCTTAACTAGCCATTGGGACAGACATTTGAATTTAAGAAAATGCTTGGATATGATGGATAACCTAGTGACTTTGGGGAGTGTTGAAAATATTAAAGTCATCGTGCCTTTGACGAGAAAATAGTACAAAAGCGGCGAAGTTGAAGTGCGCGACAACTGTAAATTAAACGTGGAGAAATACGTAAGGATGAATTAAATGTATGGACGGCCAAAAATTACGGAGAAATTAATTTGGATTATGGGGAAGTTACTTTTGCGGGAGAAATGGAGATTTCCGTAGATGCGAACTACGGACGGTTTTATTCCGCTGCCGTTTGGGTCATTTCGGACGAAGCCCTCAACATGATTTCTTTTGAAGCCGTGTCTTGTTGATCAGTACGATGCGATCAATCCTTGATAAATGTAATATGTTCTAAAGGCAAGTGTCTTGTTGATGGGAGAAGTTCTGTAGGAACGTTTTATATATGCGGTATATTCATCGCCCCCCCCTGACGGCGGAAGCCGTGGGTCCATAACCACGTGGCGAAGACTTCGCTAGATGGCGGGGAAGTTCAATCGCAAGGCTCAATCGGAGGGCCTTTTGTTATGTGCTCCGTTGAAGGCCGGACCCGATACGGCTTTATGCCGATTTGTTTGCCATGTTACACCGGTTCAATCGCAATCGAGAGCGCTCTCAGTGTTGGGCCGATGCCGCACAAAATTGGCGGACCCGATGGAGTTATGCAATCGTTAATAATTTCAATGGTAGGGATCTTATTGCGGCCAGAACTTTCCGGGTGATGCCCCTTATATTCTGTATATATACTCCCGTTAGGTGGCGGACCCGGTGCTCTCGACCATGTTTTCATATGTTCTGTCGCATACGTTGTTCATCATCATAGTTG
This sequence comes from Pinus albicaulis, assembly GCA_034641835.2. Classification (NCBI taxonomy): domain Eukaryota; kingdom Viridiplantae; phylum Streptophyta; class Pinopsida; order Pinales; family Pinaceae; genus Pinus; species Pinus albicaulis. The sequence continues at coordinate 963,134,594 of CM076569.1, forward strand.
TACTCAGTCAACGGCCCCAACGATGGTCCCCACTCGCGCGTCGTATTTAATTTTTTTAAAAAGTTCCGCAAAGGTTTTATGTAATGTTTTTTATATTTGTATATAAAAGCCAAACAGGTACGCGGCATCGTTGTTTTATTTTCATTTGTTTGTTCGCACAACGGCGCGAAAGAAAGAAAAAGACAACAATGTTGTTGATCTTTTAAGAACGAGTGTATTGTTTTGAGAGACGGAGATTTGTTTGTGCTAGCATTGTGATCATTAGTTTTTATTATCCCACAGAGAATATTTATATCGATTACGAAAATAGAGATTGTTTTAAAGTCGAAAAATTTGTCTCACTTAAAATTTGTTTTAACTTCTACATGTTGTGGAGGGAGATTATTCTCTCTACTTCATTGTTTCCAAATTCTCAAAATTCCCACCTTCCTTTGCAATAATAAATAGCCATATGTGGGTCTGAATGCAGATGCATGCTACAGGCGAGTCACCCCCCTTCTCTTTAAGGTGCATCAAATCACCGGGTGGTGGGATTGACCCCCAAAAACCCCTCTCAAACCATGTGTTCACCCCCATCGAGGAAACAAATTAATGTTGGTCACATATATTTATTTATTTAATTAATTTTTTGTGTGGTTCATAGATGCCAAAGATTGGTGAACGCTACATCCATCGAATATTTTCACTAGAAAAATCCACCCAAAGGTATCATTTCCTACTAGTTCAACTATGCACCTTGACCTTGAGGGTGTCGAGAGAATTGAACTCGTGAGTTGTCAATAAAAAATGTGCTTTTAAAGATGAGGACTCAACTAATCGAGTTAACCTTCCAAGTTGTTGGTCACAAATAAAATACTTCAATTTCCATCTTAATTTCACATCAACTTTATATAGAGATAAAATTATTCAAAGTACAAAAAATATAATTTAATTTATAATTGCTTTATATTTTTAATAGGGAAGATAGTATAATTCCTTCACTACTAATATAAATTTACAAGTAACATTTAAAAATAATATCAATATTACACTTTATTATCAAAACTATGTATAACGTATTTTATGTTTAATAAGTATATACTATTTTGAAAAATATATTTAAATAAAAATATTTTAGTGTGATATATATGTAAAATATTTTAATGTAATTTTATATGAACTTTACATCTAGAAAAATAAAATAATTGAAATAGAAAAAAAATATGCTATATTTTCACTTTCGATTAGAGATATGTAATTTATTCAATTATAAATTTGGTAGTATTTAAAAATATGTTAATGACAAAAAAAAAATTAAATAAAATATTTCAATATGCAATTTGAGTGAAATATGTAAAAACTCTCTCTCTTTCTCTTTGAAGATGAGTTATATTTCAACATAAAATATAAAACTTTCATTCTATATTTAACATCAAATATAAAAAAATAAAAAGAAAAAGAGAGATATTTCTTATTTTATCAATAAGTGTTTTTTAATTCAAAACATAAAGGGATTTGTAATTCCTTCAATATTTAATATAAAGTTAAATTTTTTTTGAAAGCTAATAATAAAAATACTTCAATGTATATATGCATTGTAATATTTAATATGGAGTTGACATATAACATTTAAAAATAAAATTAATAGCAAAATTAATTCAATACATATGTTTTCTACATCCCAATATAAAAAAGACTATATTTATAAAAAATTAATAATAATAATAATAATTTTAAAAAAAAAAATCATTTTAATGAAAACAATGTGGGTCGTGACTGAAATATTTTAAGGGCCATGTTCATTAGAATATTTAATGTCAACTATATATATTATACAAAAGAGAAGAAATAAAAAACGTCTTATATTTAAAACATTTTATTAGTGTATTGTTCCAAATGAAAGAGATATGTAAGTCCTTCTCTAGTGAACAAGGAGTTAAGGACTATATTTATAAAATCATAACTATTGAATTGCACCACATGTTGCAAAGGAAACACCTAAGGTTGTGGTATAAGAAATAATAGCATAAGAAAGAAGAGGTATTAGGAACTTTCTCGGCTCCAACTGATCAGCCATAATAAGGGGTGGAGAATTATGTTTACTGGACCTCAAATCAAAATATCCATATTGAGTAATTGATGTGGAACAACTTCTTTGTTATTAATTGCATGTAAGATGTGTTTTTTCATAATGGATGAGACATTTTGGCCAAAGTACTGAAGACCCCTATATGGCTAAATCTGCATGTTTTATTTTTATTTTTTTCTGCATGAAGGATGCACTTGGTTTTTATGACCAAGTTGGACAAACTTCACCCTTCCACAAAATTATTTGGTTCTATCACATTCGCAATGTTGAATTCCTCTTATACTACTCCTAGAACTTTGACTCTGCTCTACAGGTAGAATTATTTAATGGAATAAAAACTTATCACTATGACATGTTTTACTTCATAAGAGACTACTAAGGAGCTTAAGCATCGTAAATCAACCTTCACGTATCATTTAAACATAGAGCATATAGTTATAATGGAATAAAAACTTATCACTATGAGATGTTTTACTTCATAAGAGACTACTAAGAAGCTTAAGCATGGTAAATCCACCTTCACGTGTCATTTAAACATAGAGCATATAGTTATCTTAATCGTCAATTTTATGGATAAGAGACATTTCGGCCCTTTTTAACCCTTGGGGATGATTAATTAGTCTCGATTCAGATAACTTATGTTAATAAATTATCTACAATAATATTTCCATAATTCCTCTTTGAACGACAAATATTCTGCTTCTTTGGAACTTTTCACCTCAATCGGAATAACAAACATCATGAAAACCCAAAAGTAAGAAGAAAAAATCAGCGCATAATCATGGAATCTAGTGACTTCTTTAATGATCATAATTCAAGAATTTAGTGCCTTTTAAAGATAATTTAATTTCCCATCAAATAAAAAGCAACAATAAAATTTTGTAGTGACAAGAATGGGAGCAAAGTTTAAATGTAATAACTCCCTTCCCTAGTCATAGTACATTTTTGTTTTGAAATGAAATTATTTTCCCAATCTTTTAAATAATAGATTCCTCCCTAAGTGACCCTTTAGAGATACCTTTCTTTCAACTGATTGCAATAGCTTAGTGTCTTTTGTCTAGTATTTTCTAAGTCGTTGAATTTAAGGACAGAGGTAAAGAGACTACTAGACAAGAAAGAGCAGAGTGACTAAATGTCAAATGAAAATAACATTGAGGAATCTCTTCTGATTTTGTCATGTGGGCCTTCTTCAATTGATGAGGTAGTAGGAAATTTCTCCTCTAGAATAGGCAGTGGAGAATTATGTGAGTGAACTACTACTCATGTAACTTTGACTCCTCCTGACAATTGGAATGTTTCTCTTCCCATAACTCTATCTCGGGTTAATATTCTAGCTTTACCTTGTTTATGAATAAATGGTCTCTATATCACTATCATTTGTCTCTCTTTTTGAGCGCTTTCTTGAATGAGTGAGATAATGTAGCTCATCTGTATTCAAAAATCCTTGAGTAACCCATTTTCTGAAGAGTCTTCTTATGTTGAAAATAACATTGAGGAATCTCTTCGTATTTTGTCATGTGGGCCTTCTTCAATTGATGAGGTAGTAGGAACTTTCTCCTCTAGAATAGGCACTGGAGAATTATGTGAGTGAACTACTACTCATGTAACTTTGACTCCTCCTTACAATTGGAATATTTCTCTTCCCATAAATCTATCTCAGGTTAAAATTCTAGCTTTCTCTTGTTTATGAATAAATTGTCTCTATATCACTATCGTTTGTCTCTCTTTTTGAGCGCTTTCTTGAATGAGTGAGATAATGTAGCTCATGTGTATTCCAAAATCCTTGAGTAACCCATTTTCTGAAGAGTCCTCTTATGTTTTTAATTCTAATATTTGGTCCTCCATAGCCTTGTCAAAGTCTACATCTTTTCCTTCTAAAGAATCATACATTCATGATAAGTATCCATTGTAATCTAAATAAATGGAACTTGAGATAAGCTTTGTGACATTTTCCAAATTCCAAGATTTTTTATTGCACTTCTCACTTATATTAGGGAAAACGGATTCCATACATTTAACATTATGCATTTTTAGGGATTGTTGTAAAGTTGGAAGCTTCTCTTCACCATTTTTCCTTTCTTCTGTATCTTTGAGTTTGATAAAAAAAAATTGTTACCGACCCCTTTAAATGTGCACAATTAATAAATTTTCCCCTATTTATGTCATGTTGACTAGAAAAAATAGTTTTTTCATATTCAATTGTATGTTTCCACCACACGTCTTCCATAATTGTAAGAATTATTGATAAGGGATGCCTTAATGCTGGAGAAATAGAGAGCTTGAAAGAGATGTGGATGTACTTGGAAATGATGAGGAAATGAGAGATTTATAGGAACTTGTCAATGGGAATTTTGACCACACAAATGAAGTCACCATTTTAATATTTAAATTTTTTTCATTGTACATGTTCAAATTAAAAATAAAAAATATATATATATCTTTTATGTAGGGACAACATCTTACCTACAACAAGAAAAAAAGTATGTATGTAGTTACAAATATTTATATAGTTACAAACTATTACAATTAAGTAATTAAAGGTAAATTTAGTGTTATTTAAGAAATGATAATTACGAACGTTCATCATTATTGCGCTAGATAAATCATGTCCTCTGAAATAACTTGGAAATTTAAAAAAGATCACATATTTTAAACAATTTCATTATTGATTTATTTTTTTATATATTAAGAAATAATAATTATGAATTATAAAACAGTTTTAACATAAATAATATATAACAAAAAAACCATGTGTTTTTGGAATTATAAAATAGTTGTGACAAAAATAATACACAACAAGAAAAACTATGTATATTTGGATGTATGAAAATTTAGATACATTTTATTAAGTAAAATTTTAAAACAATAATGGTTATAAACATTTAAAAATAATTTTATTAAATAGTTAGTTTAGATCATTATTATTTATGAGAGGGACCAATTCTCTCTTCACTCTAAAAGAGGTTTGCATATCAATACATTTGATCCCTCTTGGTTCTTAGTAGATCCAGAGTTAAGATTGATTTAGACCATCTTAATTCCCCCTATAAAGAAACTACATTCTACGTGAATATCATGGGTCAATACCATGGGCTGTATTTATAGTTGATCATTATTTTATTTTATTATTTTTACTTTTTATTGCATTTTGACCATGTTCATTACATTATGTCAATATTTTTATTTAATTTACTTTTATTTTAAAATTTTGTGTAATTTGACATAGTTAAATGTTAAACATGACATTACAACCTTTCTATCATACTATGTTGGAGAGCATAGTAGCACAAAAATGTAATATTTAAATATATAAATAGTTATTTTTATTTTTATTTTATATTGTTTTTTATCCATGTAATATAAATTTTTATTTTTTTATATATTAAGAAATAATAATCATGAATTATAAAACAGTTTTAACATAAATAATATATAACAAAAAAAACCATGTGTTTTTGGAATAATAAAATAGTTGTAACAAAAATAATACACAACAAGAAAAACTTTGTATATTTGGATGTATGAAAATTTAGATACATTTTATTAAGTAAAATTTTAAAACAATAATGGTTATAAACATTTAAAACTAATTTTATTAAATAGTTAGTTTAGATCATTATTATTTATGAGAGGGATCAATTCTCTGTTCATTCTAAAAGAGGTTTGCATATCAAGACATTTGATCCCTCTTGGTTCTTGGTAGATCCAGAGTTAAGATTGATTTAGAGCATCTTAATTCCCCCTATAAAGAAACTACATTCCACGTGAATACCATGGGCTGTATTTATAGTTGATCATTATTTTATTTTATTATTTTTACTTTTTATTGTATTTTGACCATGTTCATTACATTATGTTAATTTTTTTATTTAATTTACTTTTATTTTAAAATTTTGTGTAATTTGACATAGTTAAATGTTAAACATGACATTGCAACCTTTCTATCATACTATGTTGGAGAGCATAGTAGCACAAAAATGTAATATTTAAATATATAAATAGTTATTTTTATTTTTATTTTATATTGTTTTTTATCCATGTAATATAAATTTTTATTTTTTTATATATTAAGAAATAATAATTATGAATTATAAAACAGTTTTAACATAAATAATATATAACAAAAAAACCATGTGTTTTTGGAATAATAAAATAGTTGTAACAAAAATAATACACAACAAGAAAAACTATGTATATTTGGATGTATGAAAATTTAGATACATTTTATCAAGTAAAATTTTAAAACAATAATGATTATAAACATTTAAAACTAATTTTATTAAATAGTTAGTTTAGATCACTATTATTTATGAGAGGGATCAATTCTCTCTTCACTCTAAAAGAGGTTTGCATATCAAGATATTTGATCCCTCTTGGTTCTTGTTAGATCTAGAGTTAATATTGATTTAGACCATCTAAAAACTGTCAAAACTTGGGAAATAAATAAAAAACTACTATTATAAACCAATAAAAAACATTGAACACTACACATAAAGTTCACAGTCAACTTCATAATCATATTGATGCACGAATGATAAACATAATATAAGCCCATTATAGAAACCAAATATCATCTTAGTGCACTAGCTTATAACTACTAAAATACTTGCCCCTAAAGGTGCAAAGATACACCGACGTTGTTTTTATTATTATTATTTTTTAAATATCAATCTTTTTATTTAATTTACTTTTATAAGCATGTCCATCTCTATGTATATGTATATATGATCCATTGTTCTATTTTTTCATCTCTCTCATATACATACATACATATATATATATATATATATAGCTTTTATAATTGTACTATATATAACATTGAATAAAAAATGATTTAAGTCTATTTGTATATGTTTCAATGAGCTCATAAAAATCATGACCAATCAACATAGAATTTTATGGATCATATAACTTAAATTATTGTTAAACAAATCATGTTAGTTACCCATTCTCTAACATAATAATGATAAACTAAAAAACAACCTATTCTAATAACCAATTAAAAACTCATATGGATCATGTAACTTAAATTATTATTAAACAAATCACATTAATTATTAATGCTCTTACATAATTATGATAAAAAACTGAGAAACTGCCAACTCTAATAACCAATTAAAAACTGTTAAAACTTGGGAAATAAATAAAAAACTACTATTATAAACCAATAAAAAACATTGAACACTACACATAAAGTTCACAATCAACTTCATAATCATATTGATGCACGAATGATAAACATAATATAAACCCATTACAAAAACCAAATATCATCTTAGTGCACTAGCTTATAACTACTAAAATACTTGCCCCTAAAGGTGCAAAGATACACCGAAGTTGTTTTTATTATTATTATTTTTTAAATATCAATCTTTTTATTTAATTTACTTTTATTTTAAAATTTTGTGTAATTTGACATAGTTAAATGTTAAACATGGCATTACAACCTTTCTATCATACTATATTGGAGAGCATAGTAGCACAAAAATGTAATATTTAAATATATAAATAGTTATTTTTATTTTTATTTTATATTGTTTTTTATCCATGTAATATAAATTTTTATTAGAAGAATTGTTTTATTTAATTGAAATTTTTAATACAATTTTGACCAAGATTGTGATTTTTGTTGTTTAAATGCATTTTATAATGCACAAATGAATTTAACACTCTAAAAATCTAGAAAATGTTCAAATTAAACCACTTAAGTTATTGTCTAAAAAAGTCACCAGTAATTTCTCAAAAAATTACATCAATTAAGTAAGAAATTATTCAATAAAACCAACTATATTTATGTTTCAAACATTTTTTTAATTGCAAAAATAATTCAGCATTATAAAAAAATATTTAAATCATCCAAAATCTTAAAGCTTTTAAAGCTAAATTTTCAAAAAATTCAACTTTATTTTATCAAAATTATACTAAATTTTTTATTGTTTAAACTACGTATGTGCTTAAACTTATTATTGTTAAAAATTGTCAAGTAGAAAAAACACCCATAAAGAACCAAAAGAAACATTTCACATATTATTTAAAATATGAGTTTGATCATTTTCAGAGATTCACTACTTTGAAAATATAACGTAATTATGGCTTGAGATAAAGATTGTCATGTGTTACAGTCAATAATATGAACTGACAACGATTAGATTGATACAAGGGAGGAAGCTGGCTTCTGCACCTGCACAGACCGGACTAAATCGAATCATCTCCCATTAAACTATTTGTCCAATGACATGACAGAGATGGCACCCCAATTTTTCTGGCAACCTTCAATGAAGATGAGAAACATGTCGAAGGACATGAGAGAGATGGCACCCAAAATTTTTAATCAACCTTGAGCGGATGAGAAATATGTGATCATACGCCCTTAGGTTTGAGCAATTCTAATATTTCATTGAAGCCAGAATTTTAGTCGATATAGTATCGACCAAATCTGAAATAAAAGTTAGCCACCCACAGTTGCGGTAGAAAAATAAATTACGATTCATGAGGCTCTGTGGTCCCAATTTCATAGGATTTTATAGCTGCTTGAGTGCCCTGTGGCGTAGGCCTCGAACCTTCCTATGGAGGCAGGTCCCTTAAGGGTCTGCCCCTTCTTCTCCTGCCATCAATGCTCAAGCGACTATTGTAGGTTCAGTGAGAAGAAAAGAAGCGAAGCATCCAAATTTGTTAAGAAGCTCGATGAAATTCTTGAGATCTCTTTGCCTCCGAAGGCCCCCATTCAAGTAGCTTTATCTTTGGCTGATCGTGGTCTCATTGGCCAATTCACGGGACTATGGCCTTCTCCGAAAACTACTGAGCAATGGGTTAACAGGAACTGGGCTCCTATGATCAAGGAAAATGTCACCTCTTACTTTCTGGGGCGAGGGTACTTCCTCTTTGAATTTTCTTCCAAAGAAGACAAAGATTTGATCTTTCAAAATGGGCCGTATTTCATGGGTTCTCAAGGCCTCTATCTGAACAAATGGACTCCGGAATTTGATCCGGCTGTCGATGTTCCCAAGGCTGTCCTGGTGTGGGTTCGTCTTCCAAATATGCCAGTTCACTGCTGGATCTGGGATTCCTTGAAACACATTGGCAACACTCTCGGGAAATTCATAGATCGGGCAAACAACAAGGACCAGTAGGACTGTGCCAGGATCTGCGTAGAAGTAGATCTAGAGGTGGGTCTTCCAGAGGCTATCAAAATCAAAGTCGGTAGCTGGTCTCATGTGCAGATCTTGGACTATGAGCAACTGTCGTTCAAATGTAGGAAATGCCATGTTCATGGTCATTTTGCTAGAAACTGTCCGTCTAACGCAGAGCCAGAGAAAGGGATTGAAGAGGGTTGGAACCAAGTCAAGCGAGCAAAAACCAATCACAAAGGGAAAAAACTGGGAGGACCCTCTATAAAAGGCCCTCCACATGCTAATGTTCAACGCCCCCCTCCCAAAAAGGCGCAAGAAAATAAATTTGACCCTCTAAGTCAGCAGACAGAAGCTATTCAGGAAACCGAGACCCAAAATCCAGTTTCTCCAAGCATAGGCACTCCCTCACCCTCCCTCAAAGGAACAAGTGCAGGTACTCCCTCAGCCTCCCTCAAAGGAACAAGTGCCGAAGATCCCAAAGGTATGACTTTAGAAGACGAGGAAGAAGAGCAGGAAACGGACGAGTCAGAGGAGGAAGGAGAAATAGGAGAATCCCAAACCTCGATACGAAGATCTACAAGAGGCCGTAAAACTGATAAGGAAAAAAGAGAGCAAGAGACTTATAAAGATAAGCTACAGGGCAGCCAGCCAACTCTGGAAAAAATGCTAGCCTCAAAGTCTAGGATGTTGAAAATTCAGCCCCAAGGCTCCATGGGAGCCCACTAGAAACATAAATAATGAAGGTCATCTCCTGGAATTGTAGAGGTATGGGGAGTAAAGTTAAGGAAGATGCCATGAGAAGCCTAATAAGAACAGAAACTCCAGACATACTTCTCATCCAGGAGACTAAGCTGGAAGACGTAGTCTTCTTGCAAGCAAGCAAGAAACTATGGTTCAAGAGTGAAGCAAGAGAAATCTCTGCCCGGGGCGCATCGGGAGGAATTGGCACTCTATGGAACCCCAGCAAATTTGCAATCACCTTTGAGGCTAGTAATACTCACTGGTTGCTGCTGAAAATGCAGAATCTGGATACTAAGGAAATCTTTTGCCTCTTCAATGTATATTCTCCAGTCAATGTCAGGGAAAAAAAGGATTGTTGGGATTCTATAAGGCACCAAGCAGACTTGACAAATCTGGAAAATATAATTATTGCCGGAGACCTCAATCTCACTCTCCACTCGTCTGAAAAAAGAGGAGGCAGCGCTGTCTGAGATCCGGCAAGGGAATGGGCAGAGGATCTATTGCAGGACTGGGACTTGCTGGATATCAAACCCTCTTCCGGTAAGTTTTCTTGGTCTAACAAAAGAGTGGGCCCTAGTCATATTGCTGCTAGATTAGATAGATTCTTCATTCAAAGCTCCTATCTGTTACTAGGTTTAGAACCCAGAATGCACATCCTTACTAACAGCATCTCGGACCATAAGCCTATAAAGCTTGAGCTCCTGGCCCATCTAGATCTGGGTCCTATTCCTTTTAGATTTAGTCCCCTCTGGGTCAAGGAACCAGACTTCATGCAAATAGTCAAGGATTGTTGGAGTCAGCCTGTCAATGGATCTCCTTTCTATATCTGGGAGGAAAAACTTAGAAGGGTAAAAGGCGATCTAAAACATTGGGTCAAAACCCTGTCCAACCCAGCTACTGAAATAAAAGCCATTAAAGTCTCTCTTGCCTCTCATCAAACTCATATGGAGCACGCTATAGGCACAGAGGAGCTATTAGACCAAGAGGCTCATCTGCAACGTCGCTTTCATAAGGCCTGCCTAGCTGAAGAAGAATACTGGAGATTAAAATCTCGAAATATCTGGCTCAAAGCAGGGGACAGGAATTCTGCCTTTTTCCACAAACAAGCCCAGGCCAGGAAATGTTTCAACACCATTTCTGAGATTAAGGAGGTTAACATCATCTACAAGGATTTTGAAGACATTAAAAAAGCAGCCTCTTCTCACTTTCAAAACTTGTATAGTGAGGATAAGGACCCGGACCAATACTCAGATCTACTAGACATTATTCCTTCTGCAATTTCTCCTCGTATGAACGAGATCCTTGAGGCCAAAGTCACCAAAGACGGAGTCAAAAAGGCCCTTTTTGATATGGATCCGGATAAGGCCCCTGGGCCGGATGGCTTTTCTGCCAGATTTCTTCAAGTTTGTTGGCCGATTGTTGAAAAGGATCTGCTCAAAATGGTTCAAAAGTCTCAAAATACTCAGAAAATAGGAGGCAGCACAAACTCCGCTTTCCTAGCCCTCATTCCAAAGGAAAAAGGCGCCAACAATTTCAGCAGATTCCGCACGATTTCCTTATGCAATACTGGGTACAAGTTAATCACTAAAGTAATTGCAAATAGACTGAAGCTCATTCTTCCTAAAATAATTCCGGAGAATCAAGAAGGCTTCATCCAAGGAAGGCAGATCGTGGACAACTTTACCCTTGTTCAAGAGGCAATTCACTCAAGTCTTCTTCGAAAAGAACAAGGTATGGTGATTAAACTTGATTTAGCAAATGCTTTTGATCGAGTAAATCATAGCTTTCTTTTAAAAGTCATGAACAAGTTTGGTTTTGGAGCAAATTTCATCAAATGGATCCGGGCATGCATCTCGGAGCCATGGATAGCTCCTCTTGTAAATGGTAGAGCCACTGATTTCTTCAAAGCCTCAAGAGGGCTAAGACAGGGGTGTCCTCTTTCCCCTCTGCTTTTTGTCATCCAAGCCTCTGTCCTCAGCTTCCTATTAGACAAAAAGATGCAAGATCAAGATATCAATGGACTGTGTATTGCAAGAGGGATCAAAAACATAAACCACGCCCTATTTGTGGATGACACTCTGTTTTTGGGAGTTGCCTCTCTCTCCTCTGCCTCTAAATTTAAAGCAGTTTTGGATGATTTCAGTGAAGCCTCAGGCAGCGTTGTTAATAAGAACAAATGTCATATATTCAGCTGGAACACTTCGCCTAGATTGCTCTCTGCTATTTCTAGATGTTTGGGGTTTGCAGCCTCCTCCACTTGGACCTCCTTCAAATATTTGGGCCTTCCTGTTTTTCATAAGAGATCTACAAGCAAAGACTGGCTCCCTCAGCTTGAAAAATTCAAGACTAGGATCCAAGCCTGGGGCTTCTCCTGGTTCAACACTGCTGGCAAATCTATCCTTATTAAATCTGTGCTCACCAGCCTTCCTCTATTTCAATTTTCTGTGCTTCTCGCTCCGACAAGCATATTAAAAAAAATGGAAGCGTTCATGCGGAGGTTTTTTTGGAAGGGAGGCAAACAAAATGAAAACAAGATTCCTCTTATCAGTTGGGAAACCATCTCCAAGCCACTGTGGGAGGGTGGTTTGAATTTCAAAAATCTCTGTCAGCAAAACGTGGCCATGGCAGCTAAGATTATTTGGAGGATCATTGCGCCCAAGCCTGGCTGGGCCCAATTGGCTCTCTGGAAAAAGTATTTCAGAGGTCCTCGTTCTACCTGTTTAGACAATGTAATCCATTTGCCTAATTCGTCTTTTCTCAAACTGTATGCTAAAGCAGCTCCCTTAATCAATGCGCACTCCTATTGGATACCAGGAAACGGAAAAAGATCAATATCTGGACTGATAAAATCATGATTAAAGACCCAATTGAAGACAGAGCCTCCATTAGAGCGCTGCGATGCTGGATGGATAGAGAGGGGCTGTGTACGTTGTGGGATCTTTCTCTTTGGAGTGATTCTGTCTGGGCAGGTTGGAAACGTATTGAGGTGCCGGCTCATCTGACCAACGAATGGTCCACGCTGCTTGACCTCCTTCATGGCTTGGCGCCCACACGCATGAGGAAAAGAGATACGAAAGGCTGGGGGCCGAATGCCAAAGGTTACGCTGTCTCCATGGGATATGCCAAGCTGAAAGAGAGGTCGTACGTTCCCCCTGACCCTGCACCTTGACAGGGGGTCTGGCGTTTTCCTTCATGGCCCAAAGTCGACTTCTTTGCTTGGCTTCTCTGCCATGGCAAGATCCTAACGTATGACATCCTGCAGAGAAAAGGGCTCTACGGTCCCTCCATCTACTCGCTGTGTAACGAAAATGCAGAGACAACAGTCCATTTAATCCTTGAATGCAATTTCTCTAAGCAGATCTGGTTCTCCTTTATCCACAATATGGATCCTAGCTTTTTGCTTCCTTGTTCCACGGCTGATCTCTTTTCTAATTGGGAAAACAGATACCCTGGCCCTCCTCCTAAAAATCAGATAATAAAATCTGCATGGGCTGTCCTTCCAAAGGTTATTTGTTGGCAAATTTGGCTAGAACAAAACAGAAGAATTTTCAGAAATATTAAACAGAATCACAAGGTCTTAGAAATCAAGATAAAATGTCATTTAAAGGAGTGCTTGACTGATATAAAAGATGATTCCAATCTTAGCCAACAGGACATTGCTTGGGGATCATTCCTTAACTTGCAATTTCAATCAGCAGTTAGAAACGTCCCTCCTCTCAAAGACTGGAAAATAAGGAAATTTGTACCTAACTTTCAAGACTGCTCAAATCGCACTCAAGGCACTCTCTCTTTTTTGATGGGGCAGCAAAGGGCAATCCGGGCAAAGCTGGTGCAGGAGGTTTTGTTGTAAGTCCAATTGGGGAAAAAATTCATACCTTTGCTTGGGGGCTTGGACTTTCATCCAACATTCAAGCTGAGGCTTTGGCCCTCTTTCAAGGCCTCAAGATCCTCAAAGATTTAAATATAAGAGAAGCTAATGTCATAGGTGATTCCCAGATCATTATAAACGCAATGGTTTCCAACTCCCCAACCTTGGATCTCAAACTAGCAAGGCTGATATCCAGAATTAAGGGTTTGGAAAACGCTTTTCAGAAGTTGAATTACTACCATGTGCTGAGAACTCATAATAAAGAGGCGGACATTGAAGCCAACAAAGCTGCCCTCCTCTCTGCCGGGGTCAAGATGAAAGATGAAGAAGAATCTTGGGAACCCATCCCATAAGCTGATTGTTGTCATGTTTTACTGCTTGCTCTTAAATAAATTTGTTTGTATCTTCAAGTTGGGGAAAATCTCTGAAATCGAATTTATAGATTTCTTATCATGGAAGAAGTCTGCAAGCTCTGGCTGCATTCTCACGCTTAGCAGTGAGATGCAACAGGATTTAGACATCCTCAATGCTGTCAGTTACCGGCATTAGATGAATGAACCATAAGCCACTCATAGCCCAATTTTGCAATGAAAAAAAAAATCGAAAAATTCTTATAGAAGCGGACGGAGCCAAACCTTTCACAAAACGAGGTGAAAGAACCAAAGCGCATAATGCATCAATATTAGAAAGAAAGAGTTAGGGGGAGGCCGCCCAAATCTCAGAGAAAAGAAGGGGGAAGCTGCTCTGTCCAAAGGTGTCAAATCCATGAAGACCACTAAGCACCCTAATCTCTAGGGTTTTGTAGAATACAAGAACGCTTCAGTTACAGAGAGGAATGTTGTAAATATTTAACTAAACAAGTGGGCCCGAACAAATCCAACAACATAAAAATAATGAGTCATATTTAAGCACACAATTATACAAGAGGATCTGCATTAATGTGCAAAGAATAGAGAAACTAATAGGCTATATACAAAAACACATTTGAATCTGCAAAAATTCATGATGAGCGTGTTAATTTTATGGACATTTTTAAGCTTCTTGCAATGCTTCTTAACATAACTAATAGCGTATATACAAAAACACATTTGAATCTGCAAAAATTCATGATGAGCGCGTTAATTTTCCGGACATTTTCAAGCTTCTTCCAACACTTTACAGGAAAATGATTCAGATTACAGGATGTTATTAGTAATGTGTAGTAAGTTATTTATTTAGTTAGGTTGAAGGAGGCATTGAATCTAATGGTCTAAAACATTTCAATCGTCTAACATTTCATCCAATGGCTCAAATATAGATAGAGTGGCAGCTAGGAAAGTTGTTTTCAAATAATAGCCTTACGGTATTTGGCGTAATAATAATTAAAAAGAAAAAAACCATTTTAATGGAAACAATGTTGGTCATGAATAAATATTTCAATGGTCATGTTCATTGAAATATTTTAATGTCAACTATATATATTATACAAAAGAGAATAATTTTTTTTTTCTTATATTTAAACCATTTTATCAGTGTATTTCTCCAAATGAAAGAGATGTGTAAGTCCTTCTCTAGTCAACAAGGAGTTTACAGTGTGTATCCATGTTAAGCCCAGATTTATCAAACACCAAAAAGGATAAAATCTCTATAGGTATAAATTTCTCTTCAAATTTATATCTTAATAGATTTGATTCCTTCCCATTTAATAAATCTAGAGTTAACATTATATATATATATATATATATATATATATATATATATATATATATATATATATATATATATATATATATATATATTATTATATTATTATATTATTATATTATTATTAATCTTTTCTAACACAACATGTGGTTCACTATCTTCAGGTGATCTGGGTGATTTGGAAGGACCACTTTTCGGCTCAACCATGGAGCTAACCCTCAAGTACTTTTTTTGTCAACTCAACCATGGAACCTAACCCTAAATCGTGACCTCTCAATTAAAAATTCTTTAGGTATCAAAATCGCACCAACTAAACTATAACCCTCCCAACTAACCTAAATGTATATTAATAATTATATGAAATTATTTTTTAATTTAATTTAATTATTTATTAATAATATTTTAAAATACTTTTATTTAAATTTTAAGTAAAATAATAAATATATATATATAATTTATTACCATAATTATTTTTTAATTAAATAGATAAACATATTCGAAACCATATTATAAATTATTCATCATTCCAAACAAATTATTTTCACAAGGTTTATATGCGTTCATGTATATAAAAGAAGTGCACGAAGATTTCATTTTTAACAATGGACATTGTCAACTATAATAATCTATTGTAGCTTTTAATAATAAATATATATTATAAAGTAATACTTGAATCCAAATGAAATGAAAGAGGCTGTAAATGAATATGTTTACTTCGAGATCGTGGTTGGCAAATGAATATGTTTACGCAAATGATATTATTAGTTATGATTATTATTGCCAAGGGATTTTAGTAATCTATTTGTTTGTTAATCATTCTAGTTTAGTATTTATCAACCATTCTAGTTTAGCATTGATTAATGTAACTTATAATGTTTAAATTTGAAAAACAAATATTTTTATTTTAAAACTTTTGATTGGATCATAAATTTAAGGTTTTATTGTAGCCATTGCATCATGTGGATAACTTTCTCAATTTTTTGTCATAATTTTTTGATGAAATTGCAAATATTTATGCCATAATTTTTGGATGTAATTGCAAATATTTATGCCATGAATTTTTGGGAGCAATTGGAGGGTCCCAATCGCGTGCATTCCCATGTCAAGGGAGCGACTAAGGATTTAATGCAACAAAATGTTAGGTTGTCTCAGGGGTTGATCACCTGGGAAGGATGGATGGCTCTTAAGGTTTTTGTAGCATGTGTAGAAGGCCAGATTGGTTGTATTTTGTCGGTTCCACTTCCTTAACTATACATGGGGAGTTGAATCAGATCACAGTAGCCTCTCATCACATGTTTACCTCAATGGACTGGTTAACTTGGGTAAATGTAGGAGGAGGGTATTATAACCGAGATTCGCACTAGGCGGTTTGCAAGAATCGAATGTATGGAGGAGCCACGGAGAAACACTTAAGCGAAGACCAAATCGAATGTAGGGAGGAGTGACTGAGAAACCCTCAAGTCTGCAAGAATCAAATGTAGGGAGGAGCCACCGAGAAACCCTCAACGGAACACTGAATCGAATCTAGGGAGAGGAGCCACTGAGAAACCCACAAGATTTGCTGCAAGAATCGAACGTAGGAGCGGAGCCACCGAGAAACCTTGAGGTCTGCTGCAAGAATCAAATGTGGGGAGTGGAGCCACCAAGAAACCCTTGGCTTTACTACAAGAATTGAATTTATAAGGGAGCGGAGCCACCGAGAAAACTCACAGTCTATGTGAAATCCATATGTAATGAAATGGGAGCGGAGCCTCCAAGAAAACTCACAATCTATGAGAAAACCATATGTAATGAAATGACATGCCAAAAAGATTTATACGAGCTAGAAATTATTAATAATAAATTAATATGACATTGTTTTGATTTAATAATATAATTTTTAATGTAATTTTTAATTTCAAAATAATAAAATAAACGACTATGTGATAAAAAATAGTGATTAATTTTATTAATTAGTAATCAATTTACATTAATAGTGACATTTACAATAATGTGCTCATCTTTTTTAGACTAGAGGTAGTCCTAATAAGCAGCAAGGAAACTACTTTTAAGGATCATGAACAAACTGTATAAAGGCATTGTAGGCTCATTTGGAAGGTCTAATCGAAAGCTCAGTCACCCTAAAGGACCACAACTATCTTCAAAAATTATGAGATTTATACAAATATTTCCAAATAGAAACCTCTCACTCCAATGAGTTGTGGCACTTTGAAGGAAAATCAATTTCGCATCCTTTTAGGACTATTTAAAGCCCTAAAGGGACAAACTTGCAATAAAATGCTACAGATATCTCAAGGGAATAGACATATTGTTAAAGGTATCAAAAGGAGAAATTATATCTAAGTTTTGAGAAACTACAGAACTCTAACCTGAACTCAAGAAGAGGATCAATCTATCACATTCAATAGATCTTCTTGACTTAGCACCTTGGAAGCTTATACTGCAGACAATATTATAGGAAGTATCAATCTTGTGAAAGAAGATATCATTATATCATAAGGGAAATAACACTCCACTGTAAGGCATGTTTCAAAGGAATCTTATGGATATATTGAAGGGACAAGTGCATATATGTAGTTCAATGTTTCAGTTAGAAGAATACGCCTAGGAGAGGATCTAGGCCGACTTGAACAAAATACTTTATAGGCATGTTATATAATGATATATTAAACCCAAGATAGCGGGCCTAGTTGCTTGAGGAGCCTTTCTATTGGATATTTTGATTAGACTTGAGGATACCGACAACGATAATAGGTCATAGCTCAAAGCCTTAACTTAGAGATTTTCCTATCAAACCAGGACTGCCATCAGATCAGGATTGACTAGCCTCATGTCTTTCCATACGAGAAGGAAGGTAAATTAGCGTCAATAATCTAACAATTGGTAAAAAGTAATAAAAAATTGCATCTCCTTGACATTTATATATGTTATAATTTTGTCATTTGATTTTTGAATTCTTTCTGTGAGTCATATTTGAATCTCAAAACTCTCCCATATCGTCAATGCGTTCATCTACCATAACCATGCCAAATTTAAATGCATACAAGAACAAACTAAAAAGAAATCAAAATTTTCCCCATTCACAAGTCATGGGCAATCACGGGCCGAGATTATCTCTATCGTGTGGGTGCTCCATGCCAAGTTAGGCCAACCCAACAAATCGTCGCACAGGCACCCTGGCGTGCCCAACACGCGATGCCCGCATGGGCATTGGGGCGCCTTGACTTTGTGCGGGTGTGCCAAGGGCGCAAACATTCACCCTATTATGCAAATCATTGAACAAAAATCATTAGCTCATCAATGAAAACAAAATATTACCATTTTTTATTTCCATGCTTTATGATCAATATTCAATTACAAACTGACTTTTGACACATAAACATTAATTTAATTAATTTTCTAGAACTAATTATGAGACCCCCTTGTGGGAACTCTGTTCATGGAAAGTCATGGGCTGAAATTACTTCTTTTGTGTCAGCGCCCCTTTCCAAGTCGGTTTGACCGACCAACTTGTTGCATGGGCGTCCCTACCAAGCGAGTGCTCTGGCATGCCCAATATGTGATGCCTCCATGGGCATCAGACTCCTTGGCGTGCCCAACACGCAATGCCCCCGTGGGTGCCTGGGCACCCTACCTTCATTCTCTCATCAATGACAAAAAAATATTATAATTTTTTAGTACCATGTTGCGTAATAAATCAATTGGAAACCGAATTTTAACACCCAAAAATGACTTTAGTGAATTTTCTAAAAATCATTATGAGACCCCTTGGTGGGAACTTTGTTCATGGGAAGTCATCGGCCGACCTTACTTATTTTATGTGGATGCCCCTTGTCATGTCAGGCTGACCCACCAACTCGTCGCACGGGCACCCTTTTCAGGCAGGCGCCCTAGCGTGCCCAACACATGACGCTCCCATGAGAAACAGGAGCCATGATGTGCCCAACATGCGATGCCCCCATGGGCATCCAGGCACCCCATCTTAATGTGGGTGCACCCAGGCATTGGCGTTCGCCCTGTTGTGTAGATCAGTGAACATATATTATTATCTCATCAATGAAAATAAAATATTATCATTTGTTATTTCCATGCTACAATATCAATATTCAATTATAAAATGACTTTTAACTCCTAAGAATTAATTTACTTAATTTTCTAAAAATCATATTTAAGAGACCCTCTTGTGGGAACTCTATTCATGGGCAGTCATGAGCCGACATTACTTCTTTTGTGCAAGTGCCCCTTGCCAAGTCGGGACGGCCCACCAACTCGTCACATGGGCGCCCTGGCGTGCCTAGCACACGATGCCCCCATAGGCGCCTGAGCACCCCACCTTCATTTTCTCGTCAATGAAAACAAAATATTATAATTTTTTAGTACCATGTTGCATAATCAATCAATTATAAACCAGCTTTTAACAACAAAACATTACTTTAGTCAATTTTCTAAATATCATTATGAGACATATTGGTGGGAACTCTGTTCATGGACAATCATGGGTCAACCTTACCTCTTTTATGGGGGCGACCCTTGCCAAGTCAGCCCGATCGACGAACTTGTCGCACGAGCGCCCCTGCTTGGTGGGCACCCTAGCGTGCCCAGCACGTGATGCCCCCATGGTAGCTTGGGAACTTCGTCTTCTCTTGCTCATCAATGAAAACAAAATATTATAATTTATTAGTACCATGTTGTATAATCAATCAATTGTAAACTGAATTTTAACACTCAAACATTACTAAAGTTAATTTTCTAAAAATCATTATGTGACCCCTTGGTGGGAACTCTGTTCATGGGAAGTCATGGTCCGTCTTTACTTCTTTTATGCGAGCGTCGCTTTCCAAGTCGGGCTGACCCACCAACTCGTCACACGGGTGCCCCTGCCAAGCGGGCACCTTGGCATGCCCAGCACATGATTCCCCCATGGGCGCATGGGTGACCCGCCTTCATGTAGGAGCACCCAGGGCAAGTCCGTTCACCCTAATTTTTGAATCAATGAACACAAATCATTAGCTCATCAATGAAAATAAAACATTATCATTTTTTATTTCCATGTTTCATGATCAATATTCAATTATAAACTAAAATTTAACACCTAAACATTAATTTACTTAATTTTCTAAAAATCATATTTATGAGGCCCCCTTGTGGGAACTTTGTTCATGGGTAGTCATGAGCCGACATTAATTCTTTTTTGTGAGCATCCCTTTCCAAGTCGGGTCGACCCACCAAATCAATGCATGAGTGCCCTGGCATGCCCAACACATGATGCCCTCATGGGCATCGTGTGCCCTGCCATTCCTAACATGTGACACCCCCATGGTCACCCATGTGCCCTGCCTTCTTTGCTCATCAATGACAACAAAATATTATAATTTCTTAGTACCATGTTGCATAATCAATCAATTATAAACCAAATTTTAACATCCAAACATTATTTTAGTCATTGTTCTAAATATCATTATGAGACCCCTTGGTGGGAACTCTGTTCATGGGCATTCAAGGTCTGACCTTACTTATTTGATGAAAACGCCCCTTTCCAAGTCGGGTCGACCCACCAAATCGTTGCATGGGCGCCCCCACTGGGTTGACGTCTTGGCGTTCCCATCTCACAATGCCCCTAAGGGCATTAGGGCATTAAAGAGAAGGATACCACCATCTTCAATGCATAGGGGACTAGTCACTTTCAAGACACAGACATAGGAGACTAGTTTGTTCAAAGTGAGACACTTGCTAAGATATATAATCGTGACCATAATAAAAAACATATTGATGTTATTTTGTATTCATCATTGTACAATGTCATATTTTTTCTTAATATCATATTTTGCATAATATACTTTAAAAATTTATTAATAATTCTCCATAAAAACCCATTATTAACCTCTAAATTCTGTAGGTCCAAATTAACCCCATAAACAATATACATTAACCTCCTAACACCTTAACTACATACCCCTAAGCCCTTAAACCCATAACCCCTAACCCCTTAGCCCCTAAACCCTTAAACATTAACCCCTTATCCCTAAGCCCATAAATTAATTAACCCCTAACTCGAGCTAACCCCTTAATTTACCCTAATGAAAATAATCAAATAATATTTCTAGCTCCCGTCAACATGAAAACATAGTGAAAACACCTCCTAAAAGAATATTATAGAATGCATTTACAATAGAAAGATAATATAATTTACAATACAAATACATACAGTCTAAAATACAAAAATAATCTACAATATAAATACATAAAATAAATAACTTACAAATGGATGATATTCATGTTTGCCTTCGGTGTGTCCATAGTCTCTACAGTTATTTTTAGTCGATGTTATTAGAATTCTCCTTGGCCTCAAGCCCCTACAATATTCATACAAGGGAAATAACATTTTCCATCCTTAAAATCCCTCGATGCCAATCCCACGCATCCTTAGTCTCCTTGAAGAATCACCAAAGTTTCAGCCATGATTTTGTTCAAATATTAACCTCAAAATAAGTCTACAACTAATATATATATATATATATATATATATATATATATATATATATAGCAACTATGTCAAATTTATATGATAGGGCCTCCACACACACACATATAGATTATAATTATATAATATTATATTAATATTAATGCTATATTTATTTTAATTAGTCAAACTAATCAAAAGTGGTCCCATATTAGACGTTGTCAACACAAAAAACCATTAATGGTGGAATTGAATGTTATGCAATGGTTATTTACCATTTGTATGAAATTGGAAACACATTTTCATATTGGATATATTGTCGGATATCCAACGGTAAAAGAATTAATGTTAGTTATTCGATGACAAGAGGGATTATAAAAAATTGTTCGAAAATCAACGGGATAGGGCATTCCGTCTAATATTCGACCGGTAAAGAACTAACGTCATATATTTGACGGTAATTGGGAATTTATAAAAAAAAAAATAAAAAAAATAAAAAAAAAATAAACTTCCAACACTTTTTTTGATTTTATTCATTCTGTCAGATTCCACCGTCGGAATTTCCACGCAAATGTAGCAGTGAAACTACTCATCAATTTGATCACTTGAAACTCATATCGAAACCTATTTTTTCCATATACTTAACATCAACTATAAATTGATCATAAGCTCCCCCGATATTATGATCGTAAAAAATACAGCATCTAGACTCATCATGCCTCTAGGATTGTTCACCACATAACCCGAATCATCATGCTTCTTCCATAATTAAATATCGACTTAAAATGACCTCAGAAACTTCCAAAAACCATTTGCAAATATATAAAAACTATGTGAAAATACAATATTCTATAAAATGACTTATTTTGGGCGCATTCTACAAAAGGGATATTTACGGCTACTAGAAAAATTTAACAGTTCGACAAAATCGAAAATTTTGATGCACCAATAACCCTTCCACACAAAAAAATGTAAATGATTTTACCCGAATTTAAACTTGCTATTAGCACTTTACAAACCACATATCATAATAAATTGACTTTTTCAGCACATCGAACATGTGGCTGAGGCATTTTCATATAACCACTAATTGGAGCTTGAATTGAAACAAAAATTTTAACTCTCCTCGAGAATTTCCATGCGGCCTTAAGAGTTCGATCTAACAACCAAATATACCCATCATGCTTGAGAAATCAATAACCAAATATTATCCATGCTTCCACACTGAAATCTCAACATCCAATAGATCAATCGTGTTGCCACATCGATAGCTCAAACAACCAAAAAACTACTCATGTGTCACGAAGCTCGAACCAATAATCAAACATACCACTTATGTTGCTACATTGAGCTCATTTGAGAGCTTGAACCAAAAACAAAACAGATTATTCATGTTGCCACACCGAGCTTCAACCAATAATCAAATAAACCAGTTGTGATGCTACATCGAGCTCATCCTAGAGATTGAACCAAAAACCAAACAGACCAATTATGTTGTTGCACTGAACTCGTCTGATAACTCAAACAAAAAACCAAACAAATAAATCGTGCTACCACATCGATTTTTACCGTCAAAACACATATGTATGTTATGTTTGAATTGATATTTGATAATTCAATGGCTTCATTCAAGCAATATTTATATATATGGTGTGTCCCATTCGACCGAATCAAAGTGAGCCATAATTTTCATTCAAAAACTTTACCGATCCTATAACCAGGGGCTTAGCCATTACGGTGATATGATCATGACCTTTAATAACCATATGGAATTACCTTAAATTTAGCGCCCATCCTCATATGATCTTAGCATGTGACCTTGAATTGGGGATCCATGTTCATCTGCATGATGATGTCATCATGCCATGTGGTATCCTATGATGCGTGCCACGTGTCACCCTTTTTTGATCTTTTGATCAATCAAAACGTGCCAAATTATACTACCATTTTGTAGTCCCTGTTGCTTCCATGTCAATGTGATGATGCCATCTATTGAATATGTAGAGAGGCCACATCATCCAACCAAATGTTGCCATGTATCACTCTTGCTAACTATGCACATGTTCATGTAATCCAATCAAACATTGCCATGTCTTGGGTGACTGCGCATATGGGGGGGGGCACATCATTTCCCAATCAATGTATGACTATGAAAATGGGGTGATGTCATCTATCAATCAAACTCTACCATGTTTCATCCTTGGATTAGCCATTATGCTCCCATTAACCAGTGCACATGTTAGTGTAGCTTTGTTGTTCGATCTATGAATGGTGCACACTTTTTAAACATGTTAAAGGTCATGCAAGTCATGCTAACATCTGTTGTTGACCTAGCCATTGAACCATGGATCCACCCAAGATTTTTTCACTTTTTAAGATATTGAAAATTTAGGGGTTTTTTCTCATAGTTTTGGGACCTTAATTAATGTTGATTTTCAAATGGCCATAACTTCTCATCCAGGGGGATTTTTTTAGAGTGGAATATATCGTTGGAAGGTATTGATGAGGCCTATGCAATGATTCTATTTATAGGATCATTGGGGCATCATAAACTTGTCAAAATCTTAATAAAGTTCAAGCTTCCTTTGACTTCACCTTATGAGGGTATGCAAGATATCTAGTTGTGATATTGCTTCCTTTGTCCCATGAATGATAATGTTGTTGTATTTAACATCCCCTTTGGCATCAATGAAAAAACTATGTGCAAAAATATCCCCCTTTTTCATTTATGTAAACACCACCAAACATTGATGGTCATTCATGTCAATAAGCCAAGCCTTAACATGCATCAAACTCCCCCTATCATAGTGTTGAGATCCCCCCTATCTGATTGTGAAGATGACTCCTTTCTTTCCTTCCTTTTGTTAATGTTTGCATTTTATCCTCCAATATTCCTATTCATTTTTCTTAAATTCAATGTTTGTATCATTTTCTGCATTATCTCCTTGTTTGAAATCAATGAAAAAGGGACATTATTGTCAACCAGTGTTTCCATAATTATTTGTGGACCTGATCCTATAGAGTCTCCTTGATATTGTCTACCTTTATTTTTCATAATTTAATGCTCTATGTGCCTAAAAAAACTATATAAAATATTCCTGAATGTGATAAGATTTCCTATTGATCCTACACTTTCAAGTGGACCTGATAAAGCATATCCCGAGATCATGCTTCCAATGCTTCTCCAATCATTCCTATAATTTTCTATGGACATAAAAAATTATCCCCTTGAGGCCATGCTTCCCCGTGCCTGAGATAAATTCTTATATCTATTAGTTCTCACCAAAAAATTTTGTGGATTTGATCATGCTTCCTTTATCTCTCTACCACTACTCATAAATTGTGCGAGGAGACCACGCCATTCAACCAAATTTCACTATGTGTCACTCTTTTTGGTTGTGCAAATGACCACATCATCCAATCAAACACTACCATGCATCGGGTGAATGTGTAGAGGGGGGTCGTGTCATCACCTAATTAAGTATTGCCATGTCATCATCCAATCAAGCACTACCACGTGTTGTCCCTAAAGTACCCATTGTGCTATGGTTAACCAATGCACATGTTAGCATATATTTGTCATTTGATTTAAGAAAAGTGCGCACTTTTTAACCATGTTAAAGGTCAAAAAGTCTTGTTGACATCCACTATTAACTTGACCATTGAACAATGGATATTCCCAAGAGTTGCACAGTTTTTAACATATTGAAATGGGGTTTTTTTTCTTATATCTTTTGGCCCTTAATTAATGTTGATTTTCAAATGGTCGTAGCTTATAATTCGGAAGTAGTTTTTCAGAGTGAGATATGCCTTTGGAAATGTGTCAATGAGGCCTAGAAAACCATGTTTTTTATAGGATCATTAGTGCATAATAACCTTGTCAAAAACTCAATAAAATTCAATCCTCATTTGACTTCACTCGATGAGGGTATGCAAGATATCTAGCTGTCATGCCACTTCCTTTGACCCATGAACAACATTGTTGTCATATTGGACATCCTATTTGACATCAGTGCCACTTGTTGTCGTCAATAAATCCACTATGTGAAACACCCTTAGTGGCACAAAAGTATTCCTAAATATAGAAGTTAGTTAGTGAAGAATGAATCAAGATTGTTAAGAGTTAGCACTAACAAATAAAATGGGCCAGAGGTCGCAAAAGAGGCAATTAAACAAAGAAATCAAATATCTAAGAAAAGAACTAAATACCCAAGTGGAGGGAATTCTTATTCCTCTCTTGAATAAATAAGATAAACCTAGTAGAGAAAGAGCTTTTTGTTTGTGGATCTTTGTAGAATTTTGTGTGAAATGTTATTGTGGAGAAGCCAAGTATTTTTTTATTAGTAATTTGTAAACCCTTTTATTAAATTGTTGAATGGAAATTCATTTCTAACCAAGATTTTTGGAGATAGACTTTACTTCCTTGTGATCTGTAGAATTATTTTTGCTAGTTCACTGACTTTTGGAGTGTTGTAATAATTTGGTTTTACAATGTAAAACATTCTGATTATGAGCAACTTTTGTTTTTCGTTTTCTAATCTCACAAATTGGTTGTATATAGTCAAAATAACAATACTATAGTCAATTGTTCATGATAGGATTTTTTATAATGCAAGTAGTAATCTAGTTAGTAACCTTTTACTAAAGGTATAAAGTAGCGATATATTTGGTGTAATTTTTATTTTATTAGTTTAGTTATTTTATCCCAATCAACATTCCACACTTTTCATATTAGATTAGTTGCATCTCATTTATTACATCCACAAAAACCTAGACAGTGGGTTGTGATGAAACCAATAAAACAACATGAAACCATTTGAAGGTTATTGCAACCAATAAAACAGCCTCAACCCATTTGAAGGTTTTTGTTCCATAAATTGGATGGATTCCCTATTCCAAATAGGCTATGGTTTAATTGGACCTTTTATTAGGGAGAATATTTACCGATTTCTATGGTCATTCATCTTGGTCACCACATTAATCAAATATATATCATTCACATATAAGGAAAAAATGACAGATACATCACCCATTGATTTGTAACACAAAATATCACCCACAAATTTGTAATAACTACAATGTTTAAGAGTTCCTTCCACAAAAACCTTTTTGCAAAACATATTTATCAATTTTTTTGCACCACTCCCTTGGGAGTTGTTTCAACTCATACAGTAATTTCTTGATATTACACACCAAGTGCTTTCCTCTTACCAGAAAACCTTTTGCTTACTCCATAAAAATATCCTCCAAATATTCATAAATATTTGTTGTTTTGGCATCCAATTGCTCCAATTATAAATCATATGCCACTAAACAAAAAACGTTAGATAATATAAGTCATTTTTTCTACAAGTGAAAAATTACCTTGGCAATTTATTTCTTAAACTTGAAATTAGTCATAAATAGCAAGATGATTCCTAGCTCTCTGACCTCTCTTGGGTTTTTGAATTATTCTCACTAACTCCCTTGTATTCTCCTCCACTTGTATAATCATGTTTTGTATTATAGTTTTCTTTATTGTAACTATATCTTTTATAGGTGTTGAATTGGAATTTGTTTACTCCAATGGGATTGGATCTTGTGTTTTAATCTATTGGCTTCACTACGTGTCAATTTTTCTTTAATTACAACTCCACCTATGCTAAAAAATGCTAAGTTTTTGTTAACATAATTTGGAACACCCCTATCTACCCCATAGACCATCCTAAGGGAATAAGAAAGCATTATTGTCATTGACTTTACCCCCATATTCCTATCACGAAAATAGGGTCTTAAAAATTCATAATTCCTCAACTTGCTTAAAACTTATATTGGAAACCACCATTGCATTCGACTTGTCAAGAGATTTCCGACAATATAAATGTTATCAGATTGTGATTATCAAATAATTAGTTATGGCCATTTAAAACTATAGCCCATATATCCCCTGCCACATCAGCAAGGTACTGCTAAGTGGCACCAATGTTTCTCCCACATGGTGCCAACATGGCAGCCTTTCACCCCCCCATGGGAGGTTGACATCATATCATGGAAACGTGTCATTTATCTAGCCTATGTGGTAGTATTCCATGCCATCATTCCATCCTTGACCCCACCGTCTTGACCCACGGTTGTCATGCAACAAAACCCTATTATAATTTTCCTTAGCCTATTTTCCTTTCAACCCACAATTCCACCCTGATAGACCTCTAAGGTTTGAGATCTTGAGGTCCTGATACCACTCTATGAAATACTCAAAATCTATCACGAAAATAGGGTCTTAAAATTCATCATTCCTCAAATTGCTTAAAACTTAGATTGGACACCACCATTGCATTCGGCTTGTCAAGAGATTTCCGAAAATATAAATGTTATCAGATTGTGATTCTTGAATCAGGAGTTATGTATGTTTAAAAATTTGGCCCATGAATCTCCTACCACATCAACAAGGTACTACCAAGTGGCACCTATGTGGCTCCCACATGGTTCCAACATGGCAGCCTTTCACCCCCCCCATGGAGGTCCACATCATATCATGGCCATGTGTCATTTGTCTAGCCTATGTGGTAGTATTCCATGCCATCATTCCATCCTCGACCCCACCATCTTGACCCTCGCCTTTCATGCAAAAAAACCCCATTATAAGTTTCCTTATCCTATTTTCCTTTCAACCCACAATTCCACCCTTATAGACCTTGAGGTCCTGATACCACTCTATGAAATTCTCAAAATCTATCCATTTCCCACTTCAGTTTACTGCAATTCACCTTTGAAAGGCCCACTATACTTCACCCTGAGATCCCAAGTTCTTGAGATGAGGAAATTTGTCGTTAAATTTTGGTAGTTTTTGTGTCCTGTCTCCCAACAACCTTGGCCTACATTTTTCGATGCATATAAGTAATTTCACCTAATGTCCACAATAGGAAAAATGATCATCAAGGTCTGGGGGGAAACTCCATCTCATCTTGCATCTCTCGCCCTCCTCACCATTTGGTATCATCTAATTCTTATTGAGGTCCTAAGATGACATTAGCCCAAGGTGATATCATGTTGATGTTATCTTGTCCACGTGGCACTCTTTGAGGCCACACAAATTCACTTGTTTTTGGGCCACTTTTGCTTCAATAAAATTGTTTTTTCCCTCTACATGGCATCCCTTTGCACCACGTCATCCTAAATCCATCTCATCAGGTGTTTCCATGTGGCCCCATGTGGTTCCCATGCGAAATTCCACATCACATTTCAAGTCACACTCAGTCAAGGCCCACAAGGACCAACCCTTAATGTGTTTGACATCCTTTTCCCATTATAACCCTTCTTAGTCTCAGCCCCCCATATTCCTCAACACAATGTGGAAACATGGTTTTTAGGGTTGGGGCTTAAAAGCCAGAGCTTAAGTAATACTCAACCTAGCCTTCATATACATATAGATAAATTTTTAAGTTAACTCTCTTGAGATTTATTAAATAATTGACTCATATTTCATATATGGATTAATTTGTTTAAAACTATCCCTCTTGAGCATAACTGAATTCAATTATTTGTGTTATTACAATCATGCATAAATGCACAATTCCTCTAGGTGACTTAATAGACCTGGATTTTTGAATGAAATCAACTCAAAGCAAGAAACATCAGTCAAGTAAGTATATATTTCTCACATATTTCATGTCTTGGAAATTAAACTGATAACATGCCCGTCAATAAACACAAGAGCATGCATTTCCAATAATTACACAGGAGAGTGGACATTCCTCAACATTGGCATATGCATTATAACAATGACATTAAGAATTCACATTGCATTCATTCACACATGAATATAAATAGACACTTATCTTATAGAGGAAAGTCTTGCAACTGAGATTGGGAATATGACACTCCTCCCAACCATATGATGATTGCACTATAATATTTCTTGTAGCTAACCACCCCTGATTTAGATTCACATCCTGAGGAGGAGTGCCAATGGGCATTAAACCAATTAATTAGTTGAAGCAAGGAATCTAGAGCACACTGATAGTCATTGAAACCATGAAACCAAAAGAAAATGGCTTCCACCCAAAAATGAGAATCCAGAGGGTCGTGATCCTTCATGTGAATTGGGTTTCATCGTTGAATGCATCTGCAACCTAGAATCAACACGTGTCCTTCTCTTTCTATGATCCCTATGTTTCTACCAACATGCATTAGTCTCCAAACATTATTTCCGCTACCATCACGGTTATCTTCTACATTTTTGTTGTTATGTGTGCTTCATGGAAAACTCTCCCTTTGAGCACCCTTCTCAACACTCTTTCCTTTTCTTAAAAAACCATAAAATTCCCTCTCCTCACATGTTTTCCCTCCAATGTTTTGTACTTCCTCCCCTTCTCATGCTTTGATTTCTCCCTTGTGTATTTTTCCACCTCATATAGTCCATGAGGTATGGCGAGGCATTAAGGGGGTTGTTCTCCATTCAAAAATCCCCTATACTCCACCTTTTTCTTTCCATACATCCTTTAAAGACTCAGTCATGCATAATTAATAAAGCAATTAGGGATATGGTTACCATTTAAACACTTAGCCACCCACTCCCAATTCCCAAGCAATCCCCTTCCTTAATCTCTGAATATGTGTCCCTTTCTATGGCCAACCATCATTTTTATTATTTTATATAAATTCACATCAATCTCACATGATGATGCTTAAAAAAATAGTAGCGAAAAGGGTGGAAATGGGGCTATTACAAACCTCGCCCTCAGAGGAACATGTTCCTTGGTGACATGTTCCTGAACACATAATTTTAATAGTGAACTTTATAATTATAACTCATTTACTAAAACACTTGAATCGACAATTGTTGACCCAACAACTCAATGAGTGTAATGCCCCATTAAAACAACTATTTTCTCAGTGGATTCTCATTGTGCCTTTCCCAACTTGATAACTGATTCTTTGAGTGCTTTTCAAATCCAATGTCCAATGTTGTTGTTCAATGCATTTAATCCTCCTTCAAAAAATGGTTTTGGCTCATTTTTTCTTGGGACACACCCATTGTACCCCTAATCCAAATAATCATTCTCACAACTTATTAAAACCAATTTATGTCCCAACATACCCTTATTTTTTTCCCAATCTCTTGGGTAATTTGGTTCCTCTTCCTTGCCTCGAAAGAGTCCTTGTAGCCTAGGAAATTCCCTGCATTACATTGTCATGGGATACTTGATGGAATTAAATTGAAATCATTGGGCTCTGGTTACCACAATGGCCCTATTCGTGAGGTATTTGACTCTAGCATGTTGTTGTTTACTTGGATCTCTTTAATGTTGCTATTGTTTTCCTTGCAACTAGCGTCATACACCCATTTCGGGCAGTTCAATGCTCTTCCTACACCATGGCATACAAATTTTCATAATATTCATCATAATTAAATCTCAAAAAATTTAAAACATACTCCCATTAGCAAATTTCTCCATGAGGTTAATCCATGCAATTTAACTTACTTTTAATCACAAAAAAACGAAACTAGTTCATAAATTCAAATGGCTACATATTAGAATTTAAAACGAGATTATTCATGTTAATAATTAGGAATTAATTTGAATAGTTGATACTTATCTCTAGTTTCCTCTTAGCTTATTTGATTGACACATGTTGAGTGATTTTCGAAGCCCAAATGGCACCCAATAGTGCTCATGATACTCTACACAATCCTTTCCTCCTTGTATTTGACTTACACACATTGAATAATTTTCCAACTCTGTTAAGCACACAGTGGTGTATATGCTCCATGTGATCTTCATCAGTTTCCAAAATCAACAAGCACCCAATGATATACATGCTCCATGCAATCTTCAGCTTATCTTCGACTTACACACATTGAAGTGGTTGATAAACTCAGCAAGCACCCAATGTTGTATATGATCCACATGAAATTCATCCTGTCTTCTACTTACACACACTAAATCGAATACCAAACTTGGAAATCACTCATTGGTGTATATGCTCCACACACTAAATTGGTTTCCAAACTTGGCAAGCACCTAATGGTGTATAAGCTCCATGCACTGAATTGGTTTCCAAACCCGAGAAGCACCCAATGGTGCATATGCTCAAAATAAACCCCCCCTCTAACTCTCCTCCTAGTGAGTGTGGGGACTACCAATCTTGGTAGTCTTTTGTTGATAATAATATTATTTATCATCACACCTCCTGGGCCCAGGTAACCCCAAATCATGGGTGGCCTACCTTTCCCAATATTTTTTAGTATTTAATATGCTTGTTGATCCCATAATCAATTTTTCAATATCATAATACAAACATGGGCACATGACATCATAAAAAATAATGGTCATCAACAAGAATACACACTTACTTAATAGATTATTCACACAACAGGGACTCTCATTCAATAATTTTTCTATGTTATCCCAAACATGGCATTCATATATGCATCAAATTCGTATAATCAATCATTCTTCCGCAAAATGGTTTCCTCACAACAAATTATCAATCTACATTGGCATTTCATATATTTATTTAATCATGTACATATTCATGAATATACAATTATTCATACATATATCAATGAATTCAAGGTTAAAATAGCCTCCAATATCCATGCAAAGTTTGGATTCATTTGGAACAAAAATTTCCAACTTAGCCCAAAGAAATTCTTCAGGTAAATTATTTTTTTCTTATCATTTACCTTGCTTCCATCATGAACATCATCAATTGACATTATTTTTTTTTTAATATTCAACAGTGTATTAAACTCAAATTTTATGTGCCATTTGTTTTCATCCCTCATTATTCTAATTCATGCTTGTTGAAATTCTTTAGGATCATCATTACAACATGTTTTGTAGCAATGGCCTTTCCTTTCCCACTTGCCCAGAGATTTTCCATGTGTCCTGGAACCCATTAGACAATATCGCCATGCTATCCAAACATGGAAATTTTATTTTATGTTTTCATGCCATCCAACTAGTTGTAATATTTTATAGATAAATTTCTTATCTTGCTACCGTGATGGTTTTTAACGAAAGGCCTATAGAGAAACCAATGTATTTTATTCCTTCTCTGTATTATAACAAAAGGAATGCATGCATATGTATTTTAGCCATGCAATGTCAAATCTTGATAGTCTTAATTTTTTTTCTCCATTCTCAAGTCTATCTTATCTCTGGACATTTATTATCATGGACTCAACTAGCCCACTTGGTCGCCCTATTGCAACTTGAGTAAATTAAATGAACCATGGGGAGAGAATTTGTTCCACCAAAATTTAAAGGCCCTGAGTCGTAACGAG
Organism: Pinus albicaulis; assembly: GCA_034641835.2. Lineage (NCBI taxonomy): Eukaryota > Viridiplantae > Streptophyta > Pinopsida > Pinales > Pinaceae > Pinus > Pinus albicaulis. Next base: position 963,167,816 of record CM076569.1, read on the forward strand.
TGCAAGAACAGCAAAAGGACAAGTGTTCAAACCTCAAAGGCAACCAAATAGACAAATATTAAGCCTAATTTGAGCCACTCTTGTTCACATTTGTCAAGCATTGAATTCACACAATATGTGAAAGTACCATTACACGACCACTCCTCAAACCACAAAACAAAAAGAAATTTTTTTAATGTCTCTCACAAACACAAACACGTGTCATTCATCCTTCATTTTTTTTCTTCTTTTTCATTCATACACCAGCTTGATTCAAGTCTTATATTTCCATTAGGCTCCACTCGACACTTCCCAGAGTTCCTTCTCTCCCATATTCACACCCAACAATGACCAAGACCCAAATCATAAATAAGGAAACAATAAGAAGGATAAATAACAGTGAAAAAATCATTATAGTAACACAAAATCACAAATAAGGTAGCATACCCATTCTCATAATCAACCACTAAAAAAAAAATTTAAAATATAAAGTCCATCAAGGAATACAAACATATGCAAAAGATTTAATAGCCACAACATCTCATCCTCATGAGTTCTAGTGGTGTTCAACGTGTACTCTACCACCACTTATAAATGTATACATATATACATATATAACTAGACCGAATATCTCCAAGGGTGTATGTCAACCTTAAGATTTCAACATCCAATTAAAACAATTCATGGGGGGCCTTTCAATATGTATATATATACATATAAGAGAGCTTGAGTTAGTCACTCCCTCCTCCCCTCCATAGTGACACATTGTTGGTTCATGTGAGGCTTGCATGGATTGATCTCCTTCTTTTTATGTTTGTAGGGACAATCGCTTTTCAAGTGCTCCCCTGTTGAAAAGTGTAAATAGGTTCGGTCTTCATAATGACATGTAATTGTGAATTTTATAAATGATGTAATAAAGTTATTATTGTGATCCTTGCCTCATGGGTTTCATGAGAAAGTGATTTTATTTTTAGATGGCTCCATTTGAGAGCCATAGGATTTCTCATTTAAATTCAAAGAAATTAATGCCATGTATGAAGAGCTCTTTTTGAGCATGTGTCAATGTATATGAGTCTATGAAAATGTCTAAATAGCCCTCCAATCACAATCACAGTCCTTATCTTCTCATGTTGGCCTCAAATATAAATGAAGGAACTCATGCCAGCTCATATACTGGAGACACATTGGTTCACATGGCTCAGGTCAGCTTATTTATGAAGACCAACTACTATATATACGCAACTAGAGTCACCACAGAACAATATTCAGATTACTCTGAGATTTTCAGATCATATCACAGAGATACATATCAGACTTCAAAAGTATGGTCCAGTCCTCACAACAGTTTGGACTTCAAGTGAGATAAGGCTACAGTTCTGTGGGGAAGGGAATTCATATCCCTCTTAAGTACATATCATAGTGACAGCGAGGAAGAGATTGGTCTTTGTATAGACCACATTTCTCTACAAGAAAAGAAGGAATTGTTAGTATCTTAGAAGGAAGTGAATATGGTTCAGTGGTGTGTCTTCAAGGCTCAGTGAAGAAGAGGTTCGATATCCTTATCTGATATAGTGACAACAGTTCGAAGTAGAAGGAACCCAAAGAAATAAATCAGGAAGATGGAAAAGGACTTGTGACTTGGTCATGGAGTGACTAATAGGTCAAGGGTCTTGGTCTTGGCATTCGTCAATTGGAATCTCTATAAGAATAATTTTGTGTTGTTTTTCCTCTCAAAGAGTGGGAGGTTTTGGCCCTGGCTCATACCCTACGTGTTTTTTCTCTTGTCTATTTATGTTTATGTATTGGTTACTATTTGATGAAGAAGAACACTAATAAACTAAGAAGAAGAATATCTTAATCTAAATGATTAAAAATCATTCACAAACAATCACTAATGAAGAGAAATCACCTAAAGCTAATTCCCTAGATTTCTCAACATGGTATTAGAGCTAAGGTGCTAAATTCAAAGGAAGGGCATATAATCTAAGAGCCACTCAAGGATCATATTTCAAAAAAAGCATCTAAGCAAGTCAAATTTCATCGCAAAAGGGATAGTTCAGAGATCAGATTCTCTGAGATTTCGAGATGCAATCATAGTCCGAATGTCACAATCAACAGTTCATATCACCCTCTATAATCTCAGGTTAATTTCAAAGGTATTTTGGCAACATCAGTTCAGTGGACTTACTGCAATGCTCTCGGCATACCTGTTGCAGATCACAGTGCTACTTCAAGTTCGGTATTGTCTATAGTAACATTGCTACAGTCACACACTTTGATGCTATATGTTGGTTTTGTCACATATATGTTTCGGTGTTACTTCAGTGAAGATTATTCTTGTGAAAACACTGTAATCTCAGAGAAATCGCAGTGCAAACATAATAATATAGTCTTGGTGCTATCTTAAACAAAATATTTTAGTGCCATAATAAGACCTCGGTATCATGAAAGAAGTAAGACAATGATTTCAATACAAGAAAACTCAGGCTAGTACAATAAAAGTGATATCGGTTCTCTCACAAAAATAAGGTCTCGTAAATGTGACAGTAAGGAGGTCTAACCATAAATTAAATCTTGATACAATCTCAGTTATGTCATCAAGAGAGAAGGCTAGAAGGCTAAAAGGTATTGCCATCAAAAAAGTAAGTTATCTCTCATTGAAGCAAGGATCCTCTTCTTGTCCTGGAAGAAGATCATCCAAAAGGGAGCACTAATACATCTTCTTCAACCATCATGAAAGTGATAAAGTTAAATATTTCATCTTCACTTTTCAAGTAAGTATCTTTCATTCTATAATAAAATTTGGTAAAATGACTTCATATTTTCAAGGAGATCTATAAGTTAATTGGGTCATCAAAATTCCTTGCATGGAAAAAGGAGGATAGACATGGTCCTCGAAGAAAGTGAAGTCAATGAACACATCAATGAAAAATATCTCCTTTGAATACATGGAAATAGATTCTTATGAAAGTTCCTCTCAATATTGGAGACATCACAGAGATGTATATGATAAGCTCGTAAGGCTATTCTCTTAAGATGTGATAAAGCAGGTCATATCACTTAAACCTGATCTACACAAAATTGAAGGTATCAAAGTATGAAGGGATATCTTCATAAGATCTCAAATGTGTGATCTGGGAGAGATGATAAGAAGATAATCATCATTGTTCTAAATGAACTAGGTAACAAATGACCATGGGTTAATAAAGTTATCTCATTCAACAACTTATGGTTTCTATGCTAGATAGAAAAAGACAAGTTGAGGGAAATTTTTTTGAATATTAAAGGACTCAAACATTTGCAGGAAGGAAAGGGAAGTTTTTAGCTAAAATTAAATGCTATGGAAAATTATGGAAATTGCGGGAAATATTTTCCTAAAAGCACAATATCAAAAGAGGAAGAAAAGAAGCCCATATCACCGAAAAGGTGGAGGAAGCCAAAGAGAAGAAACCCAAGAAAGGAGGAAGTAAGAGATCCTTACTATGATTAAGATAGTATCCCTCAAAAATTTCTTGTCGTGGCTCCTAAATATCTTGTTATAGGATATGGCTATAATAAATAACAAGATGCATTGTGGAATCATGGAAGCATTAGAAACAAGAGCTCATGATACCACCATAGGGAATCATGAAGGAAAAATGGAACAAAATACATGGTAGTAAAATATGAATGATATAGCTCTTGGGAACCTCATTGAAAACTTAAGGAAAGGAAGAAGTCATCTAGGACAAGGCTTATCATAGATCAAGTCAAAAAGGAAACATCTGTCAGATAGGTATATGCAAGTTCCCCAATATTCTCTGATGGAATCCTCATCGAAGGGTTCATTGATCTAGACAGGAAGTAATTGTTTCATCAGAACTCCAATTTGTGGAGTTCATGGGAGGACTAGTATGAGGACATAAGAAATGAATCATATCAAAGGGTTGAAGATATTTTCAATCAAGGAAGTTGTTGAAAGAAGCCTAGATGACCTAAAGGTAAATGAGGCATGTATGCTTGTATTTAATATTATAATGTCATGTTGTATGGTTCAGGTAACATGGATCACTACTTATATCTTGAGAAGCATGATCAAAGGAAAGAAATCTCCTCCTATGAAAGGTTGCCGGAAGGCTTGGTTCACACTAGATAATATGTCCTCATATGAAGTGTGAGGTGATTTATCACAATTAAGGAATTCTGATTGGAAGCTCCTGGGAAAATAATGTGTGAATAAAGGAAGGAACAGAGCATGAGATATGCAACCATGGTAAAGGAAATCACCATCCAAAAGGACCAAGAAGATTTGACTAGGAAATCTCCCGGAAAGATATGAAGACTCTGATGGAAGTCTGAAAAAGATGGAGACCCTTGACAATGGATATCCTTAGGAGATGTGTCAGCATGTATGCAGGATGTTGATACCTACAGGAAGATGTCATGATGAAATATGATCACAAAGGTAATTCTGATTGAAGTGTTAATTTATTATCTTTGAACAATATCTGGATGGGATTGTGCAGGTCTGCCAAATGGAATAATTGTGGATGACTTCCAAGAGGACCATATAGAAGGATGTAAGATCCTTCCGAAAAATATGGTATAAATAAAGGCAGCATGACATGAAGCAAGGCCAAATGAAGAATGATGGATCACTTTCTGATGAAGGAATGATGACATGAATGACTCATGAATGAAAGTTATGGATGGTCTATTCCCTCTAAAGAAGTCCCAAAAGATGAAGACTCCATAAAAAATAATTTATTCATGACATCGAAGGAAGGGGTTCTTCAAAGCAGCTGGTTATCCCATTATCTCCACCTAAGGAGTTTTTGTAGGTACCTGATTAAGAGGGAGCCTGGAAACAAGTTTCTTACTTGGAATAAAATTGGAAATTCCTAAGCCAAGAGCGAGATTAGGTACATTTCTTATGTAGGAATGAGTACATTCCTTTATTGGAATATTTCATCCCTAATTGAGAGGGAGAGATAGACATTTCATTATTGTCTTCACTTGGGAAGACAAAATCGAGGATTGGGTAATCACCTTGCATTTGATACTCTTTGAGGATGAGATAGGGCATCCAAGATAAGATTATTCGTAGAGGAGCAATATTCTTTGAGGAATAGGAATCCAAGATAAGAATAGTCTTGGTGGAACACACCCTGAGAACCCAGGTAGGGTATGTTTCAGGAGAGACAATGAGGGTGTTTATAAATCATTGGTCTCGCCAACATTGAGCTCAGATCTTATGGAGAGATGGATTTTTTATTCAATGCCTTGCTATATGAAAATGTTGGTTGTTATGATTCTATACAGATGGGTTACCAATCTGATTCTTCTTATGGGAAATTCTTTAGATTGAGAATGACCAAGTACCATTATGAATACCTCCCTAGTTAAGAGGAAGTGTTGAAAAGTGTAACTAGGTTTGATCTTCATAATGACATGTAATTGTGACTTTTGTAAATGATGTAATACAATTATTATTGCGAGCCTTACTTTATGGGTTTCATGAGAAAATGATTTTATTTTTAGATGGCTCCAATTGAGAGCCTTAGTATTTTCATTCAAAGTCAAAGAAATTAATGTCATGTATTAAGATCTCTTCTTGAGCACGTGTCAATGTATATAAGTCTATGAAAATTTCTAAATATCCCTCCAATGACAAGCATGTTCCTCCTCTTCTCATGTTGGCCTAAAAGATAAAAGAAGGAACTCATGTCGGCTCATATAATGGAAACACACCAGTTCACATGGCTCAAGTCATCTTATTTATGAAGACCAACTACTATATATACATAGCTACAGTCACCACACAACAATATTCAAATTACTTTGAGATTTTCGAATCATATCACAAAGATACATTTCAGACTTTAAAGGTATGGTTCGGTCCTCATAACAGTTCAGACTTCAAGTGAGATAAGGCTACAGTATTGTGGGGAAGGGAATTCAGATCCCTCTTAAGTGCATATCACAGCGACAACGAGGAAAATATTGGTCTTTGTATAGACCACGGTTCGCTAAAAGAAAAGGACTCATTGGTATCTCAAAAATTAGTGAATATGGTTCAGTGGTATGTCTTCAAGGCTAAGTGAAGAAGAGGTTTGGTATCCTTATTTGATATAGTGACAACAGTTCGAAGAAGAAGGAACCCATAGAAATAAATCAAGAAGTTGGAAGAGGACTTGTGACTTGGTCATGGAGTGGCTAATAGTTCAAGGGTCTTGGTCTTGGCATTCGTCAATTGGAATCTTTATAAGAAGAATTTTGTGCGGTTTTCCTCTCAAAGAGTGAGAGGTTTTAGCCCTATCTCATAGCCTACATGTTGTGTCTCTTGTATATTTATGTTTATGTATTGGTTACTATTTCATGAAGAAGAACACTAATAAACTAAGAAGAAGAAGAAGATACTAATCTAAAGAATTAAAAAGCATTCACAAACAACCGCTAATGAAGAGAAATCACCTAAATATAATGCCATATATTTCTCAATATCCCCTCCACAATTCCAATAGGAAAAGAAAATGATTTCCCTTTCAGCATTATGATGCCTCTTTTGGTCCTGTCAGTAGGACATTTTTCCACATCTTGGAGGGTTGAAGTGTGTTGCAACAGTCGTTGCATATAGGATAAGTTTTGCATCAACATGGTATTTAACCTTGCCTATTCCTTTTTATTTTTTATAAGTCTTCTATTCTATGCCTTGCAACTCTTGAGATCAACCTTCAAACTCTTGAAGTTTCTTGGCTTTTCAAAGGAAATTTCTCTTTCTTGTTCACAATGGACTTGGTGCATGTCATGTTGCACCATGCCACTATCCATGCCTTTCTTCTTGTTGAAAATGAGTCTTCTCATTTTGTCTTGTGTGTTGTCACAAGCACTCAACTTCTAGTTTTAATCAATATAAATAACTCAACTGCTACCTTCTCATGCTAGCACCGAGCCTGTTACCATGCAATTGATCACATATCTAAAGTCTCATGTTAGTTACATGTTCTAAAAACTATGAATACATATATTATAATCATGCCATCACAATATTTAGAAATTATCCTTTTTTCCAAGCACATCATCATTAGTTAAAATCAACCTCTTTATCAAACCAACATTATCCAATTTTAAAAATCAACCTTCTTTCGAAGGCCAACAACAAACATTAAATTTAGCCTCTTTACCAAGACCAACTGTTAAGATATTCTGACACATAGGAAATAATTAAGTATAACTTAGTCTAGTGTAGAGTTAGGTAAAGCGTGTTTCTTTAGTGTGTACTTTTGTAATTTATAATCTGACGGTCACGATATGTAGTGATCTGAGAATTCATTCTCTCCTCGGTATTACCGACACTTGATTCGTGGCTTAATACCTGATTTGGTCCATGATCTTTATTTAAAGAGCATGGAGGGTCATTTTTCCGATGACCGTTTATAAGAGAAGTTTATGTAAATTTTATTTCTCTATACTAATAAATTGCCTGAAATGGCCGCGTTGGCTCAAGCCATGGACTGTTTCACTCTTCGCAGGTTTTAACCACATCAAATACTAGTGTACTGATCTATAATCTGTTTGTGAGTGGTGACCTTTGGTGCTTGATCTAAGGAACTTACCTTGTAAATTCCGACATGGTATTAGAGCTATTTTGAGAGCCGCATCCGTTGTTGATCCAAATCCGAAGCCAGTTTGACTACATGCGACTATCGTATTCTATATCTATTGTTTCTAACCATTTTCGGGCTAGTAGAACTGCTCTGTTGTGTCTAGATCCTTTGTTCTCGTGAGGAACCCCTTTTGTTTCATGCGAAAAAGTTTCTGGTTGCCCAAGCTATGTAATTTTAGATCTGAAGGTATAGAGTTTTTTTGCAGTTATATTTATTTATCTCTCTGTTTTATTTTGGTTTAGTAATTTTTTTTATATTACTGGATCTATACCCATTTCTTTGCATATTCTCTTTCCTTTGCACTTTGTGCGATCTGGAAAACCAGAAACAAGAAGACGAGATTTTCTTCTACGTATGCTCTCTCCCCGCGACTTTGTGTGATCTTGGGAAATCATAAATAGCGAGAAAATTATTTGGTTTTTGGGTGGACTAACCAGAAATCTAAAAATTGTCGTAAGGCCTGTATTTTTTTTTTGTGGTTGTTTTTTTACGAAGAAAAAAAAAAAACAACAACAACAACCTTCCTCCTTTCCAACAATTACTAAATATTTTTAATAACTCACTTGGTCTAACTTTACTTTTTGAGAATAGAGGTCTTGGGTTCAAGTCTTCTTGTTAAGTTAATTGTCAAGATACTTTTTCTAAAAAAAATGTCAAGTTACTTTTTGAAAAATGTGTTTTTTTGTCAAGTTATTTAAAAAAAACACATGTAACTTATGTTTTAAAGTTACTTTATGTAATAGTGTTTCTCACCCATTAAAATAAAATGAGTCACTTACACTCTAAAGTCACTTTATATTTTTTTTAAGTTACAGTCTACTTGGTCATTAGTTCATAAAGTAACATTGTAAAAGTGACTCTCACTTATTTATAAGAGCGGGTCACATAAAATAGTTTTTTTTTAATAAGCTTATTATATTAAGTTTGGAAAGGGGCGGATTTTTTTAAGTACAAATTTACCATCAACCTTCAACCTATCACGTGACTACTTGGCATCACCTACTACTTTTCTTCAAAATGACATAACTTCTTCATCCGGAAGTCGTTTTCAGAGCTGTTTTTTTCAACTGACCTAATTTTTCAAGATCTTTCCATTGGAGCAGTTAGTTTCAATATTTACAATTTTAGTTTTTAAAAATCGAAAGTACATGCCCGGTTATTCTTAATAGCACCAATTATTTCCAATGGCTATCCTACATGGTAGACTTACTTAGAAGTAAAGGGCTTTATAGAATAGCCTCGGGACTAGAACCTAAACCTACTAATGGAGATAAACATGCTAAATGGGAAAATAAACATGATCAAGCACGAGAGTTGATAGGAATGTCCATTGCTCAATATCTTAGATTTCATATCCAAGAAATTGACTCACCTGATGAAGCTATGAAAAAGCTAAATATTTTTTTTGGCATTCAAAATGAAATCATAGCCCACTAGCTAGAAGATGAGTTGCTTACTTTGGACTCCAATAATTTCTCCTATATTGAAGATTTTTTGTCCAAATTCAAGACCCTTAGAATTCTCTTAGAAGGTTTTAAGGTCAAAAAGTAATATGGTAGTCTTATCTATTCCATTCTTGCTATGTTAGGCCATGCATACTCTATATTTGTTTCCACCTTCCATTCCACTAGAGAAGCCCTCGTTTCTCAAGGAACACCCTACAAGTCCCCCTCTTTTGATGCCTTTTGCAATTCTTTAATAAGAGAGCAAGAAAAACTCTTACACCTTGGTCTTATTAATACTAAAAACTCTTCTAAGAAAGCCTTAGCATCCCAACAACAACCAAATTCAAAGAATTCTAAGAAGCAACATCCAAAAAAGAATGGTCCTAAACCAAACAAGGGTATTACGTAATCTCAGCCACAAACTGAAAAGGAAACAAAATAAACTAATAGGGAAAATAAAAACAACGGGAAGAAGGAAAATAGATATTGCAACTTTTGTAATCGTGATGGCCACGCAGAGTCAAAATATTTTAAGAATATGGAAGCCTTTGAAGCAACAATGAAGAAGCACAACATTCATTTGGAGAACTCTTCAACTTCATCTTCAGGAATGAAACTTTCTGCATGTGGTTGTCAAGCATCAAGATCTGTTTATGCATTGAATGTATCTTCTTCTTCTCATTCTCATGAGTGGATCATTGATTCTAGAGTCTCTTACCACATGGCCAAAAATAAATCCATGCTTTATTTTTTAAATGATTGTAACACCAAAAATATTTATGTTGGTGATGATAAATCTCTTACTGTTGTAGGGTATAGAACCATTCATCTAGATAATGGTAAGTTTAATGATGTATTATGTGTTCCTACCTTGTCCTGCAACCTTCTATCTTTTTATCTGATAACTCATTTAGGTGAAGGGAAAATCGTAGAATTCTCACCTCATGATGTTGTAATTAAGGACCTAAGAGACCCTAGACATATTTTAGTTACTGCAATTGTTGATGACACCACAAGGTTGTATAAGTTTGACAACTTTGGGTCATCATGTCTTCCCTCCGTTTTTGTTGCTCATAATGATGAACTTTACAAACTTTGGCATGAGCGATTTGGTCACTTAAACTATTTCTCTCTTGAAACTTTTTGTAAGGAAAGTATGGTGACAGGTCTTTCTATGGTATCTTGCTGAGATGGTGTTTGTTCCGGTTGTGTACTCAAAAAACATCATTGGGATAGTTTTGACAAACGTGCCTCTTGGCACGCTTCAGCCCCTTTGCAGCTTGTGCACAGTGATTTATGTGGTCCACTTCAAGTTGTTTCTTTCTCTGTCTACAAGTACTTCTTAACTTTCATTGACGATTTTTCCAGACACACTTGGGTATACTTCTTAAAACTCAAGAGTGAAGTTTTTAACATGTTCTTGGCCTTTAAGGCCTTTGTTCAGAAACAATCTGGACATCAAATTCTTAAGTTAAGATCTGACAATGGAGGATAATATGTTAACAAAACAATTATCAACTTCTGCACTGAGCATGGCATTCAATTGCAACATATTTTTCTATATACTCCACAACAAAATGGTGTAGCTAAAAGGAAGAATCGCACTCTAAAGGACTTAGTCTTAATTTTTGGGCAGAAGAAATTAACTGTGAAAATTACATAGTAAATCACACTCCTACTAAGGTTTTAAGGAATATCACTCCAGAAGAAGCCTAGAGCTCAATCAAACAAGATGTAAGTCACTTTCATGTTTTTGGAAGTGAATCTTGGGCCCATATTCTAGATTAAAAACATAAAGCCTCAGAACCTAAGAGTGAAAAATGCATTTTTGTTGGATATTCTAAAGATGTCAAAGGATATAGACTTCTTCAAACCAAATCCAAAAATGTAATAATTAGAAGAGATGTAAAATTTGATGAAAATATATCAGTTTGCGAGGCTAGCTTGGCAGGTGTGCCACCTTTGGCCTATGAGCCTAATTCGACATATGTGCCACCTCTCTCTATCTCTTCTTCTTCTGAAAAAATTCCTTCTTCGGATGATGAGAGCGAGGATGACAATCCTCCTCCACCTCCTCAGGATATTCCTTCAGCTCCACAACTTCCAAAATGGGTCCTCTCTACTCGGGATGAAGCAGGTTCTCTTGCAAGTGACCCTGCAGATCAACGTCGTACACGTTCTCAGTTTGACAGAGCCTCTTCCTTATTGGCTCAAGTTCCAAAAAATCATGATCCAGATACCTTTGAAGAAGCTTCAGGTCATCCAATTTGGGCTGCAATTATGAATGAAGAATATTGTTCCTTATTAGAAAACAATACTTGGGATCTTGTTCCTCTTCCAAAGGGAAGAACATTGTCAGATGCAAATGGGTTTACAAAACAAAGTTTGGACCAGATGGAAAAGTGGATAAACATAAATCTCATCTTGTTGCTAAGGGATTTTCACAAGTTGAAGGAATTGACTATACTTAAACCTTCACCCCTGTTGCAAAAATGATTTATATCTGCCTTTTTCTTTCCCTTGTTGCCTCCTTTAAATGGGAAGTCCATCAGATGGATGTTAAATCTTCCTTCCTACATGGGGACTTGCATGAAGAAATATACATGGAACAACCCCCTAGCTTTATCCAAAATGACTCTAGCCTTGTTTGTCACCTTAAGAAGTCTCTCTATGGTCTCAAACAAGCCCCTCGGGTTTGGTATGCCACAATGGATAGTTTTCTCTTCGATAATGACGTTTCTAGATGTCATTCCAACAACACTATCTACACCAAGAAAGTGGGTAAGTCCTTAGTCATCCTTGTTCTTTATGTTGATGATCTTATCCTTACTGGTAGTGATGCCAACCATATAAACCATGTGAATTCTAGCTTCAAAAAGAAGTTTGAAATGACAGACTTAGGACACTTGCATTATTTCCTTGGTCTTCAAGTCTTGCAATCCAAAGAAGGTATTAGCCTTTCTCATTCCAAGTATGCTTGTGATATTATATGCCAGTTTCACATGGAAAACTATAAGCCATCCCCTTCTCCCTTTCAGTCTGGAGTCAAGTTTTCAGTCACTTGTACTTCCCCTGAAGTTGATGCTACCTTATACCGTCAAATTGTTGGTAAACTTCTGTATCTAACCCATACTCGTCCTGACCTTTCCTTTTTCGTTGGTATTGTTGCTCGATTTATGAACAAACCTCATGAAAATCACTGGAAAGCAGCTAAAATAATACTTTGATATATTTGAGGTACAGTTCAGTTAGGGATTCATTACAATGCGGGAGCATCTCCATTGTTGATTGGTTTCACTAATTCTAATTGGGTTGGTGACTCTGATGATCGAAAGTCTACTATAGGTTATGTATTCACTCTTGGTTCAAGACCTATTACATGTTCTTGTAAGAAACAAAGTGCCATCTCTCTTTCTTTGGCAGAAGTAGAGTATTATGGTGTTGTTGAAGCCAACAAGGAAGCCTTGTGGCTTTGTCAGATCCTGTCCAAATTTGGTCTTCATCAGCAGCTTCTAACTACACTTTGGTGTGATAATCAGAGTTCCATTCAGCTACGCAAAGATTCAGTTCAGCATCAGCGCATGAAACACATTGAGCTACACATACACTTCATCAGAAATCTCATTCATGATTGTGCTCTTGAAATGAACTATTGTTCAACCAATGATCAAGTTGCTGATATCTTTACAAAGGCTCTCATAAAAGTGAATTTTACCAAACTTCGATCTATGCTTAGAGTTCACGAAAGTTATCATTAAGGGGGGATAGGCTCTAATGCCTCCTTCCTTCTCCTATTTTGTCACCTTTGCAAATCCTTCAATCCTATCCCAAGTTGTTCTTAAGCGGGGATGTTAGAATATTCTGACACATAGGAAATAGTTAAGTATAACTTGGTCTAGCGTAGAGTTAAGTAAAGTGTGTTTCTTTAGTATGTACTTTTGTAACTTATATTTTAACAGTCACGATATGTAGTGATCTGGTGGTTCATTCTCTCCTCAGTATTACCGACACTTGATCTATGGCTTACCACCTGATTGGTCCATGATCTCTATTTAAAGAGCATGGAGGGTCATTTGTCCGGCGACCGTTTATGAGAGAAGCTTATGTAAATTTTCTTTCTTTATATTAATAAATTGTCTGAAGTGGCCGCATTGGCTTAGGCCATGGACTGTTTCCCTCTTCGAGGGTTTTAACCACATCAAATATTGGTGTACTGATATGTGATCTGTTTGTGAGAGGTGACCTTTGGTGTTTGATCTAAGGAACTTACCTTGTAAATTCCTACACCAACAATAACAATTTAATTTTAGCCTCTTTACCAAGGCTATAAACCATGGCATTTGAAATATTAAAAGGTTAGTTATAATCAATCTAGCATATTAGCATCTACCATTTTTTTATAATTTATAATTATCACATCATCATGGTTATGCATGCAATACACAGTCTGCACTAAAAAAATAGTTATAAATCACAGTGTTACAACCGACACCCACTTGCATAAGCTAGAAATTAGTAGAACACGTCACTCTATAAGTAATCACAAAATATCATTCCGCAAAGGCCCGCCATAAAACCTTTACTTTTCCTTTTTTTTTCCTTTGAATCCATCCAATCCTAATTTTAAACCCATATGCTCTATCATTACATTATAACAAACTCTTAATATTCTACTTTACCACCTTAGAGTCAAAATATCTCTATAGGTCCAGTATTGAATCTCTGCTATGATAACACTCTATAACACCCCCATCTACCCCATAGACCATCCTAAGGGAAGAAAAAGGCATTACAGTCATTGAACTTGACCCCCATAGTCTTGTTATGAAAATGGGATCTTAAAAATTCATAATTCCTCCACTTGCTTAAAATTTAGATTGGCCACCACCATTACATCTAGATCATTAAGAACTTTTCAATGATATCAATATTATCAGAATTTAATCCCCTGATTAGGAGTTATGGTTGTTTAAAGTTCTGGCCTATAAACCACCTGCCACATTAACAGGTATTGCCACATGACACCCACGTGGCCCCTACATGGTACCTGATGGGCCTCTAAATTAGACAATAATTAAGGCCCATATAACCTTTCTTAGACTCATCTACCTTCCTTATGCACATGAAAATATATATTAAATCTCTCCTTCTGCACTTAATAATGTTTTCTTACACTTTAATATTTTCTTAGGAAGTTTTAAAGGTAATTGCATATTTGTGCCTAATATTGGTTATTTTTGTAGAATATTGTGAGATATTTGGCAGATTATGTAGATTTGGAGAAGGAGATAATTTATGGACTTGCTCCCTGCCACTGGAAGATCAAGAGTGAAGAATATCAGGAAATTAGGGAGAAATATTGGAGAGATTCAAGGGGGTTTTCCACCCTCAAAGGCAACCAAACGATCCTCATGAGATCCCCTCCAACAATTCAAATTCTAGAGGTAGCCAAGCAACTCAAGACCAAGTGCAGTGAAGCGATACTTCACTGGGAGTCTCCAGCAATTCGAGTTACAGAGGCAGCCAAGCAACTGAAAGAGGAGGGCACTCAATATTTGTTTACTGGGAGTCAAATGGACTCAATCACTATTTTCTAGGGAGTTTTTGGTAGCTTCCCTATAGAATAAATAGAACAGAGCTAGAGCTAGGAAGGAGAGAGTTGATTCTTCGATTCCATTTTGGGAATTTTTCTGCAAGCTATTAAGCTTTTTATTGTACTCAGTGATTCGACTTTCACAAATGTAACAAGGCTATTTTCTTCCTGAAATGATAAGACAGACTCCATTTTACTGATTTAGTTCCAGAGAGCCGGGCTCGTGGGTTAGGGCCCAAACCATGTGCCTCAACTTCTCAGTTGTTGTCATCATTTCCTTTATGTTATTTAGCTAGTTTTATTTCTGATATTTTCATTGTTATTGTAGTTGTTGCTGTAGATTTAATCTGCTTATCTGCACTGTAGAATAGCTGATAAACTCTATAAAACTGTGAGGCAGTCTTCCCCTCTCATCTCTGTCAATAGAATTTGAGCGGGGTTGACCTCTCCACAGGAAAAAAAATTCTTTCTATTCATGGGTTTTATCATGCCTTTTTTCTATTTTTCTGTGCATAAATCTGCACCTTTGTTTGCAGGAATAAGAATCAAAACCCCAGGAAGATCGTCAAGCCATCCCACTTCGTTTCCCAACTTTGTTTTCGCGCCTGAGCACTGTTGTTGTGCCTCCATTTCCCTCCCGTTTCTCTTATTTGCATCTGTCGCCCCTTTTCATTCCCAAAACGCTTGAAAAGCATTAGAATTAGACCTCCACCCTTTCTCCTCCAAACTCTTGCTCGTCGTACCTCGCTCCATCGCAAATCGCAAATCGCTTGTTATCTTTGTTAATGCTCTCTCATTCCAAGCCCGAATGTGATATCCCTTTCTACTTCCCTTTGCTACTCTTTTATTAAAAACCGTCAAAAACATTAGAAACCGCATTTTTTCCCTTTGGACATACCATTTCTCCTTTTCGCAAACGCATTTACCATTTGGTCCTTGTTAACAGCTTTCCCTTCCAGACCCCGATTGCGATATTCCTTTTTTCCTCCTTTCTCCTTCGCTCCTCATTTCTATGTCAAAAACCTTTGAAAGAACCTTACTCCGCCTTTTTCTGAAAATCCCTTCACTTTATCACACTTTACAATTCCTATTGGCCTTCGTTAACACTTACTGCTCCTTTTAGCCGATTGCGATATTATTAAAGAGCTCTGCCACTTGTCCTACTGTCACATCATCTGACTGGTCACCTTTTCTCATTTCACAATCATCGCATTTTGCATTTTGCAATTCTAGCCTTATCACAATTCTTGCATTTCACATTATCACATTTCAGCCCCGCACCTCACTTACTACCTTCCGCCGCTAAACCCCAATTGCAAAATACTGCAATCCCACCACAACATCGCAATCACATTTCGCATCGCATTTCGCACTTTGCATTTCTTACCGACTACACTGCTTCTTCTCGTCCATCCTTGTGACATTGTGATATTGTGATATCACATATTGCATATCGCACTGCCAGCCCTCCATCGCAATTCCGCCATTGCGCTTTCCAAAGCCTCCCACTCCAAATAATTTTTGCGATACTATGCACTTTAATAAAGTCCAAACACCTTTTTCATTCCTCTAAGCATTTTTTCACACATTTAAGCCTTCCATAAGCACCTTTAGCACTTTTTCCTCCAAACTGCAATCAACACTTTTTCAGCTAGAATTAGATCATGAAAAACTGCATGGTTAGAAACATGGTTAATAGATCATAAGATAAGTAGAGTGTGTTTAGCCATTTGGCCAGCTCAATGCAATTTAGTTTAGTTTCTTTTATGTCATTTCCTTTCTGCAATTTAGTTTAGTTTCCTTCCTGTCATTTCTTTTCAGAAATTTAATTTAGTTTCCTTTCTGTCATTTCCTTTCTGCAACTTCTTTTAGTTTCATTGAAGTGTGGCATACTTCATTGAGAACCCTTAGAAATAACACCCTTTCATAAAGCAGAAGAGGATGACATGAACATAATGCATCTGCTGTGTATATAGCATTGTCACCTCCAATTTTGTACGAACCCCGGGTTGATAAAGTAAAGTAGGGAAACCCCTGGGAGTTGCAGCACCCTTGGTGCAATACTAGGGCTCACCACTTTTTGTGTCATTGCCGGGGAGGTGTCTAGTAGATGCTTTGATTTTTTTTTTAGAATTATTTTCCGCTTTCCTTTCTTTTCATGCCATTTCAGAAATATTAAAAAAAATACAAAAAGATTGATTTTCATGCCTCGTAAGAGTAGGGATACTCATATTTTTTATTTTATTTTTAAATACTTCTCCAATACCAACCCCCCCACTTGACCACGTGGTGCAGTAAGAACCACATCACCATATACTTTTGAAGGTAGAAGAGATGGATGGATATGATGACAATGAAGAAGATCTTTTTGGGTTTCCCATTTAGGATATGGCCATCAGTGTACATATGAAGAACATCCCTCCATATTTTCTTCCCAAATTCCATGGTATGAGGACAGAGGATCCAAAAACATTTCTCTTTGAATTTGAGATACTTTGTAGGTCTTATGGCTACTTATCACACACTCAAAAACTGAGATTGTTTCCTACAACATTGAAGGATAGAGCTCTTAAATGGTTCACGCTTAGAGTCTGAAATGCCCAATTTCAATAAGATCATGGAATGATATGAAAAAGATATTTCTAGAAAAATACACAGCTCACGATCTTAGAGAAGAAATTTTTAGAATGAACCAAGAAAGAGAGCAAAGGCCTTGAGGATCTAATTGAGGATTTCATGTATAATTTTGAGAGGAAGAATTATCCTTTAGGATTTGACACACTTTAAAACCCTCTTACTTTGAACAACGAAGGTATAGGTGGCTCTCGTAGCAGCAGAAGCCATTTCAATTCAGAGGTGAAATGGATCTAGAGATGGAAACCGTAAGGGATTGAGCAAGAGGGATACTGGTGCTACTGGATCCGTTTTTCCTGTAACTAAGCTCCTCCGCCTATAAAATTCTCTCCAACCTACCAGACCTACCTGTTATCTGCCCTGCCTAACTCGCAGTAAATTCCATTATCCAAGCCAAGTTGAACAGTCGGGGATCAAAGCGGAGTATCTCTGTTGAGTAGCCGCAAACAAAGTCCAACAAATTGTCATTCGATTAGGACATTGCACAATGATTCAAAGAATTTGTCGCATCTCTTCGATACGGATACAGTGGCGATCATAGAAATCTCCTCTGGTACCGACTGGTACGTCAGAATCTGATTGGTCATGGACATCGTAAGGTGCTGCTTTTTGCGAATCCCAGCATACTCATAGTTGGGATGGGTAGGCCCACCACTTAGGCCAAGACCCAAGTAAGCGGTCTCGAGGTAAGCTCAAGTCTGAGGGAGGCCACCTAGGGTGACTAAATAGGTGCAGTCCTACTTGGAGAATAGTGCATCCCACAGAAGAGGAGATTGGTTTCTAGGCCCAGATTAGAAAGTCATCATATTCTATCTATGGGTCTTAGATGGCCCTTTACATACTACCTAAGTGACTCCTAGAATTGTAATCTTATAATGTGTCAGGCAGGCGCTTGGTCGTGGTTATAAAAGCTTTGTGAAATGGGTATTCAACTTTTTTGGGGCTTACAGAACATTCACCATGGGGATAAAACAGAGATTGACATCCATTGAACTAGGTGTGAGTGATCATTGAACTGGGTGTGTGTGGTTAAGATCGGAAATAGAGTTCCTTTGGCATTGCTTGAGAAGGATATTGACGGTCGTGATGCATGATTAGATGACTGTCTGCTGGTCTCACTCACATCACCTCTCTAGTCAGCAGCCTTATTGGTCACTTGATTGAATACACATACTCCCCACTAAGGGAAAAGCTTACCGCCGACTAAAGATAACTCAATCTTATCTTCCCATAAAGAACGAATGAAAGAAAGACAGAGTTCGATCACACACAAACCCAATGAAGGATTGGGTAGAGTTAAACATGCAAAATTGGGTAGGTAGGTCAGGCATTTATCCCTTAAAGGTTGGTGGTAAGTCAGCTAGCTCAGTTAGTGGAGGTTGGACGGGAGTTGAGAGAAAGGGCAATGGCTTTGGAAACCTTCCCATGATCTCCTGAGGAGGCTGAACACCGTTAGCAGTTTTCTAACGGCCCTAGTGATTTTATTTATAATAAAGTAAAATCCATTACACACCAACCTACCCTGGGCAGCAGATCTTTCATACAGAGCCCAATCCTCAATTGGCCAAACCAATGATGCAATGTTGATCTTGATACACTCCCCCCATAATGATATTCACTCCTGCCATGACCTCTCGACATAAATGTGACATGCTACTAGCACCCACTGGTCCTTAATGGCATTATGTTATGCCGGTGCACATGTCACTGGTCCTCTAGGTGGAGTACTTGTCCTTAATGCGTTTTTGGTTCTATCCTTGGTTAAAGATACCTCTTATATATGTGAATGTAGAGTTGAGCATAGGAGCGTCACTTTTGGTTGACGCGTCCCAATATTTGTTTATGGTTTGTTTGGATAGGTGTGCTCTTGGGGAAGTAGAATGAATAGGGCGTTTCATAGCTAGGTTATAAGGTACAGTGATAAAGAATAATCCCCATCCATTATGGGAGCGTGTGATGCGGATTCCAGCCCCCTCTCTCCCTCAATGATTTAGAGGCCTATACATTACTTAAGTAGCTTGTGACTCACTTTACCCAACATTCCTCTTTACAGCGTAAATGCTGGCGTGCTGCTATAGGTCGAACTGATTCGTAATCTATCAAGAAAAGCGAAAGTAGAAGTACCACTGCTCCCGTAGCTCGAGTTCCCACTGCTAAATAAGAATAAATAGGAAATATAGTTTGGAAGGTACCACTCTTTTTCCACCGCCCTCCCATTTGAGTTACACATCGATAGAACTGGAAAATCCCTGTAAGGACACTATCAATGGTCTAGCCTAAAGCCTCGCAGCAAATTCCGAAGATACTAGCAAACCAAGCAAGAAGAAAGTGCAGTCTTGCCCAAAGAGGGAAGAAATCTGTTTATTGGTTGATACTCACTGTTTTGGGGCTGAATGTTCGCCTTAGGGATGAGTGGATTGATCTCCTTAATCTCATGAGTAAAGGAGATGTATATCAATTTTCATTTGAAGACATTTGTGAAACATGCAAGTGCATATCAAGAGGAAGGGAAAGAGTAAATAAGTCAGCATCAACATTGGTAAGACAAGATGAACTTGGAAATTTGCTTGATAACTTTAAAACAAAAATTATTAGCAATCTAAGTGAAAAAGTAGAAATGTTAAGAATGAAAAATGAGTAAAAAGAAGATGCTGCTATTTTTTTTATCCATGCAGAATCATATGCTACTAAATTTTGTTCATCATTCCCCAGGTTTAAATAAGTTTACCAGGAAGACAATGGAGCAAGGAAATCACCAAAGAAGATATGTTATGTAGCTCCAAGGAGACCCTGACAGCCTAGTCAACTTGATATGATGCAAGGACCCAATTCATAATTTCAAGCTTATTCACATCCATCTCAAACTAATTGGGACACACTCCCTCCTTGGAAACCTTGGCCATCTCAACCCCAAAACCAATCTTGGCAACATGGTTGGCAAGGTCCTTATTGGGAAAATCCTCAACATCCTCAATATTTCCCTCAATATCCTCCATACCCGACTCCATGCTATCCCTACTGTCCACCTCCACCACAACCACATCCATATCATATATCCAGCCCCACTCAACTACCTGTACCACCATTTCCAAACCCATACAATGAAGTATCTCATCTCACTTACAATGCTGAGGTACAACTATACCAAACATATCCTCTTGATCTAAATGGTTTGCATCTTAGTTCAAGAAAGGTATTGCAAAGAAGATATTTTCTTAATGTCATTGAAGGACAACATCAAGAAGAAGAAGATCCAAATGATGATATCAAAAGATCGAGGGTTGCACTTGATCAAGAGTAGAAATCAGAATCAGATGTTGAGAAAGTTCCCTCATGTTTACCACCATTTCCTCCATGTGTTCAAGAGAAAAATCAACAAAAAGAGGAATATTTGGCTACCATGATAGAATAGGACATCCAAGGTAATCTAACTCAACAAGTGAACCAAGGGCATCACAACTATATTGACATATGGTTCGAAACAATCATTAAGTTGCATCACTCTTGGTGCAATACCAGGGCTCACTAGTACCCATGTGATAACCTTTCACCCCCCCCCCCCATGGGAGGTCCATGTCATCATATAGCCATGTGTCATTTATCTGGTTTATGTGGCAGTATGCCATGTCATCATTCCATACTCGGGCCCACTGTGCAACAAAACCTAGTTATGAATTTCCTCGAACTATTAACTTTTTGGCCCACAGTGAAACCCTTATAGACCTTTGAGATCTGAGACCTCGAGGTCATGATACCACTCTGTCAAATTCCTAAAATATATTTGTTCCCCACTACATTTTACCATGACTCACCCTCCCTAAGATCTTGAGACATGGAACTTTTCTACTAACTGCTAGGGGTTTTCCTATCCTAACTCCCAAAAAATTCAACTGAAAATTCACAGTGCATATAATGAATCCCCCCCATGCCCCCCAAAGGTCCCAAGACCCCAAGGTTCGCAATGGGAAAAATGACCATCAAGTGCAAGGGAAAAATATCCATCTAGGAATTTTTATCTTGACCTCCTTACTATGTTGCATCCTCCAGCTCCTCTCGAGGTCCCAAGATGATGCGCTTGGCCCTCCAATACAAATGTTTTTTCCCTCCACGTGGCATGCCTCTACACCATGTCATCTTATATCCATGTCATTAAGTTTTGCCACGTGGTCTTATGTGGTTCTCATTTGGTACTCCATGTCACATGCCAAGTCATCCTTAGTTGGGGCCCATTAGGCCTAGCCCATAACGTGTTTCGTGACCCTTTCCTATTATTACCCTTCTCAATCTTGGCCTCCCCCTATTCCTTCATACAACACAAGAAAATGGTTTTTAGGCCTAAGGAAAGACAGGTAATATCCATGCTAACTACCAAAAGAAGATTTCTTGTCTCTAATCCCCATCACTTTTGACCCTTTTGCTAGGCACAAAACACAACCCCTCCTGATATTTAGAAAACCTAAGGTTCTAAAAATTAATTAATGGAAACTTCTCTGACTCAATCTTCATTGCTCCTCACCTATTTTGTATTATGCACACCATAGGCCACCCTAAGGTACGAATATGAGGTCACCTCAGCGTCATGTTAATATCATCTCGCCCTGATTTCATACTAACATCTATCGCCCCTCACTACTCCCTTTCAACGACCTCACTACATGTGTCTACACTGGGGCGAGATGGGAATTCCACCCATCACATAATGAATGCAACCCCTTTGTCATACCTTCAACACTTAGCAGATTATGGGTGGTCGATATGTATGTATGTATCTATGTATCAGGAGGGGAAAACCCTTGATACTTAGAACATATATAATCCCTCATGAGGTTAAGCTTATATATGTATATATATAAGTCGAGGCCTCTCTTGATCGACACAATATTTGCGACCATTTAAGCACTCAACCACCCACTCCCAATTCTCAATCAATTACCCTCCTCAAGCTTTGAATTTGTGTAGCTTTCCCTGGTCAACCATTGTTTCTATTAATTATATAGATTCACATAATTCTTACACAACGATGATTAAAAAAATAGTTACAAAAAGGGTGGCAATGGTGTTGTTACATAATTCTACTCCCTTATTGATGGAATTTGGTTTTCCACCACTCTTTGTAGCACTATTTTTTCAAAAGATTGCTCCTTTTATTGTTCAATTTCTTGGGGTTTCTTTTCTCTAAAGATGATGTCTCAATTGCTATAAGTATTCACATGCTCATTGTGAATCCATTTAACTTGTATCCCTTGATTCCAACAAGCACTCCATATCTAATAAACATGGAATTTTTTTTTTGCATCCAATATTTCCCCGTTATTCTTAGTTACATGCATATAAACCTCACAACAAAATAATCTCAAGTGAGAAATAGATGACTTACTCTCACTCCAAGATTCTAATAGTTTTATATCTCCTAAGGCTAAACTCTTTGACAAATTAATAAATTGTTGCAATTGCTTTGGCTCAAAAACATCTACTTAATTTTACATCAAATATCATACACCTTGAATTCTCCATTAGAGTTTAATTCATCCTCTCAACCAAATCATTTTGCTAGGAATATGGTATAGTTTTCTACCTTGTGATCCCAACAAATTACCTATTGATGAAAACCTTCCACAATTATCTTTTTTTAGAGATCATATTAGTGGTTGCAATTACACCGATTTCAAATATTCTTTTGCAGTTAAAATTAAAATTATGCCCTTGATGAATAGGACCGTGGACAAAAGCTTTAAATCGACTTGTAAATCAAAAAATTATGCTCTCAAGATCATAATTTTTATTATTTAATCCAAAGTACAACTTGCTTGAAATTATGACCTTGGAAACATATTTTATTACAAACGAAAACCTTGCGATTAACTCCCAAATCAAAAAGTGCCACTATTTCTTTTTGTTTTGGGAAATTAATTACAACTTGTTTGAAACTATGACCTATTTTTGTTTTCAATTGCAACATTTTATCTTCATTATCAACAAGATATCACATAGCTGACATGTCCATTTCTAGATCTTCCAAGCTCAACATACAGAGAAATACAATCATTAAAGCCCTAAAAAACTAAAGAGATAGAACAATAACTTGCTCCTCAAGATAGCAACACACAAAAATTGTTTTTCCATAAGTCATCTACCAAATAGTTGCACGAGTGAGACAACACCGAAATGAAAACATAACACCAAGATAGCTCTGTTGAGGTCACTCCGGTCCAATCCATCAAGGTTTGAAACTATAACCTTGATAACTAATACTATTACAAATAAAAAATTTTGAATTGACCTTCAATTAAAAAGAAATAGAGTTACCAATAACAAACCACTATTACAAATAAAATCTTTAAAATAAAATACCTAGGAAGAAGAAAAGAAGAGAAAACTAAAGTCAAACTATATTTTTTTGGAATTATTCTATTGAAAATTAGGTTTCCTACCTGGATTTATTTTCTGACAATAATATAATAATTTGGAAACAAATTAATTGAGAATTGAGGTATTTTATTTTTTAATATTTGTGTGTTTTTAATAATTTTGAGACACTTTACAACCCAATATAGGGGTAGATGTGTAGGTGAATCTATTTAACATTTATCATTTATATGTCAGCTCAATTAAAAACCAACCTAGATCCATCTTAACCCTGTATCTATCAAGCGCCAAGAGGGATCAAATCTCTTGAGATACAAACTTTCTTTAAAGTGAAAAAAGATTTGATCCCTCTTGATGCTTGATAGATCCAGGTTTAAGATAGATCTAGACTATTATTATGCACACACATACCATATCTAGGCTAGATCCATCTCTCCCTCTTTTTCTTGTCTCTCTTTCTCTTCCCTTCTGCTTTACTCTCTTCCTCCCTCTCTCCTTCTCTCAAGTCCGTCTGATCTCTCTTCCTTCTTCTCTCTCCCTTTTTCTCCCACCTCCCTCCGTGTCTCCCTCTGCCTCTCCCCCCTTCTCTCTCTTTCTACTATCCAACTCTATCACTATCTCCCTCCTTATCTCCTTCTCTCTCTCCCCCTCTCTCCCCCTCTCTTCCCCCTCCATCTCTATGTCCCCCTCTTTCTTCACTTTCTCTCCCTCCCTCTATCCTCTCCTCTTTGTCTTCCCTCCTCTCCTCTCTCCCTCTCTCTCTACCTCTATCTCTATATGTCTTTGTTCTTCCCTCCCTCCCTCCCTCTCTCCTCTCCCTCCCCTCCTCTCTCTCTTCATTCTTCTCTCTCCCTCTCTCTCATTCTATGTAATCAATGCTATATGTAATGTCTAAAATATTTTACATTTTAATTTTTTATTGTGTAATGAGTTATGGTTTTTCGGCATGTGGTATTGATAAACCATGGTATTGGTTTGTGGTATTGTAACAAAACCTATTTACAAGTTAATACTATCTATGGTAAAGTGGGGGTGGATATCCATGGTTAAGAAACTTGTTATATTGTAGGTTTATTGCAAGTATTAAGTTTTTATGTGCTTATTAATTAAATTTAAATATAGCTATGGAATCATTAACAATTGATTTTTATGTTGATCACTATTAGTTTAGCATTAACCAATGTGCCTTGTGGATAATTACTTTACATATTTTATGTCATAATTTGATTTTTAGATATTTGTATAGTGATTTTTTTAATGTTAAATGTTAAACATCTACCCCTATACTGAGTTGTAGAGCGTTTTAAAGATATTTTAGGATATTTGTGTAGTGATTTTTGTAATGTTAAATGTTAAACATCTATCCCTATAGATATATGTGTAGTGATTTTTTTAATGTTAAATGTTAAACATCTACCCCTATAGATATTTGTGTAGTGATTTTTTTAATGTTAAATGTTAAACATCTACCCCTATAGATATTTGTGTAGTGATTTTTTTAATGTTAAATGTTAAACATTTGCCCCTATATTGGTATTTGTGTAGTCATTTTTAGATAGTTGTGTAGTAATTTTTTTAATGTTAAATGTTAAACATCTACCCCTATCCTCGTATTTGTGTAGTCATTTTTAGATATTTGTGTAGTGATTTTTTTAATGTTAAGTGTTAAATATCTACCCCTATACTGGGTTGTAGAGAGTTTTAGATATTTGTGTAGTGATTTTTTTAATGTTAAATGTTAAACATCTATCGGCATAGATATTTGTGTAGTGATTTTTTTAATGTTAAATGTTAAACATCTACATCTACATTGGTATTTGTGTAGTGATTTTTTTAATGTTAAATGTTAAACATCTACCCTTATACTAAGTTATAGAGGTTTACCGGTGGCAAAAGAGAAGTTTGAACCTTGAATCTTTCAATTTACACATTTCTTCAATCACCAATTAAATTACCCTTTACCCCATATTTTTGAACTTTGATTATAAGAAAAATTATATAATTTTCATTTGTTTAATAGTTTTTATAATTTTAAATTGATGATTTTAAAATTATATAAAAAAACAATATACTTATTTATTTTGTAATAAAATTTTGATGATCAATTTTTGATAAAATAATACATTATATTTTTAAATAAATTAATTAATTTATTGCTCAAGAATGTGTTAGGACACTCAAAATCCACATATAGTATTGAAATTTACAGTCCTGAGAAATCGCTGTAAAATTAGATGAAAAAGTATCTAGATCCAATAATTTCGGTGTCACCACAGAAAACTTCCAATAATTTCGGTGTCACCACAAAAAACTTTGAGGTGAAATCTTGATTTGTGTTATCCAAAATGATTTTTTTGATTCTATGTATCGATTCAGCACTCTTTAAAAACTCATAGAGCAGTTAGATTGTGCAGAGATTACATATTGAACTTGTAATTTCAATAAATTACTATTGAATTTTAAATAAATTTGATAAAGAAATACACCAGAAAAGTTCCAAAAAAATAGCACTAAAAACAACTAGCTTCTTATAAAAAAAAATATTGGTTTACGGAACTTTAAGAGATAATCAGATTAAAAAATCTCAAGATGAATTTCACGTTCAAAAATCATTAGAATCTTGTTTTTGTTTTTTCAAAAATCTAATATTTAATGTAGAAATACATTCAACCCTGAATTCAAAATCAAAATTGTAACTGTAATTTCCAAAACACACTACCTGAATTTTATCATAATGATACCTGAATTTTCATTATTTTTATTGGAATTTCCATTCTTTTTTAAGCATAAAATCCAACATAGGACAAATTTACGATACCGGAGAATCAGATCAAAGAGCCTTAAAATTTAAAAAGATAAAACTTCATCTGATTGCCCTACTTCACCCAATCTCCAATCTCACTGTACATTGTCAGTGTCACCGGCATCGATGTTCAAAGTATGTGGCTTCTTTATGGAGGAAGTCATACCATATGTTCTATAGTTTCAGTTTCAGTGGACACCCCCATGTAACGATACAATATGGATGAGCAGGTAGAGGCGGTGGTGGAAGTCCCTCTGTTACAACATCGCAACAACAGCGGCAGCAGGAACCAGAGCAATACTAAAGGGAGGTGGCCATGGAAGGGATCCCTTTTCATTCTAGGTCCTCTTCCCTATTCATTTCTAGCCAATTTCAAAGTTTGACTGCATATTGATTCATTTCCATTTCAAATTTGACTGCATATTGATTCATTTCAGCTGCTGCTTATTGATTCTTTTTTATGGTCTTCTCCACTCCAAATTGCAATGCATTGCAGGTGCCAAGTTCTTCGAACGGATGGCATTTTATGGAGTGGACACAAATTTAGTGACTTATCTGACAGAAGAACTGAAGCAGAGCAACGCTGTGGCAGCAACTACTTCAACCACCTGGTTAGGCACCTGCAATCTCACACCTCTTCTAGGAGCGCTAGTCGCAGATGCATACTTTGGGCGCTACACGACCATGGCTATTGCCTCCACGCTCTATTTCACGGTAAATATCACCCACCCTTTTTAAGCCCCTTTTAACTTCATGGTCTTGAAATGAATTTTCTAAACAAATTTGATAAGGAATTTCAGGTATGAGCAATGTTTCAGTATGATCTTGTCTCTGATTAAGTTTAATATGTGGTGGGTTGGCTCCCAAAAAAACAAAATTTAGATTAGATCAGAGTTACCAATGAACGAAAGTTTCGGCTTCCTGTATCATTTAGAAGAAGATTCCCACATAATTCAGATAGCCCTTGCGTTTTCTGATGTCATAATAATAAATTCTCACATCTAAATTTATTGCAGGGATTAGCCACACTGACATTGGTGAGTGTCTTAAAGCTCCCAGCTATTGTATTTTACCTGGGTCTTTATGTAATGGCTTTCGGAAGTGGAAGCTTCATGCCATGCATTGTAGCTTTTGGAGCAGATCAATTCAATGACACCAATCCAAAAGAAAGGATGATGAAGAGTTCATTCTTCAATTGGTTTTTCTTTTTCAGTAATTTTGGAACTCTGCTTTCTAGCACTGGTGTGGTGTGGGTAGAAGACAACGTCAGCTGGGCGTTGGGCTTTGGGATTTCAACTCTAGTCATGGGATTTGCAATGGGGGCTTTTTACTCTGGTACTCCTATTTACAGATACCAAAAGCCAGGTGGCAGTCCCCTCACACGAATATGTCAAGTGATTGTTGCCTCTTTGTATAAACTGCGGGTTCAGGTCCCCTGTGATAAGAACCTCCTTTATGAGAACGAACACAAGGAGGAATCCTCTGTTCCTGGAAGTCGAAAGCTAAATTACACAGATGAATTCAAGTAATTCTCTTCCCCCTGGATTAAAAGTGACTATTTTCTTCTTTGCAATTATATATTCTTCTTTGTCCCTGAAACTCAGGGTTGATTTAGTAAATTCTGTTCTTCTCAAGAAATTTAAACCCCAATATGAATGGTATGATATTTGAATATCAAAATCAATCGAACATTTGCAGGTGTTTAGATAAGGCTGCAACAATAAGCGATAGTGAGAGAAAGAATGATGAGTTGTGCTTGAATGGTTGGAGGATTTGTACAGTAACCCAAGTGGAAGAAGTGAAAATATTGCTTCGAATGGTGCCTATATGGGCAACAGCTATAATATATACATCAGCATATGCCCAGGCACACACCATGTTCGTGGAACAGGGCAAGACAATGAATACTAACGTCGGTGGCCTTTTCAATATACCTGCAGCTTCACTGTACATGTTCACCAGTGTAACCTGCATGCTCTGGGTTGTACTATATGTTTTAAGCATCGCACCAGCAATGAGAAAATGGAAGAGAAACGAGAAGGGATTGTCGGAGTTGCAACGAATGGGTATAGGTAAGTTATTTGCCATGTTTTCTATGGTGTGTGCTGCAATTCTTGAAATCAAACGGTTGCAAGTTGTGAGGAGTCACAACCTGGTTCATGATACAGAGACACCTGTTCCTCTAAGCATTTTGTGGCAGATACCACAGTATGTATTGTTAGGCATTGCAGAGACATTTGTATTGGCAGGGCAGCTGGAATTCTTCTATGAAGAGGCACCTGATGCCATGCGCACCCTGTGCAGTGCTCTGTCCCATCTTAGTACCGCATTCGGTAACTATTTTAGTTCTGTATTAGTCATTGTTGTAATGCTTATCACCACCAGAGGAGGGAGTGTGGGATGGATACCCAATAACTTGAATGAAGGTCACCTGGACTACTATTTTTGGCTCTGGGCTGCATTGAGTTTGCTCAATTTAGCTCTATATGTTGCTGCAGCTCGTAAATACAGAAGTAAATATGTGGCCCATGACATGAGGGATGTTTGAATTTGAATACCATTCTTATAGTCAATGTATAGTAACCTGTGTCTTGCCAAGTTACTTACAACAGTAAGAAATGTTGACCAGTTATAAATAATCAGCCCCATGGCTCCAAAAATAAACAGCCGGGTATTGTCAAAAAGGTTCTCGGATAGTTTGTGAAAACTATTTACATTTGGAATTGTTAGCTGCTTCACTGCCATATAATGTGATGATGTGGCATGGTATTTTGTTTTGGGAAAAACTGAAATGTCGTAATATTTTGTGCGGTTAAATTGTGAATATTGTGAATGTTTTTTTCAGATGAAAAGAACTAACTATGATGAGTTTTATTAATGATGCAAAAGTTCAGTTTATATGTAATTGTGTAGATTTTAATATTTGGCCAGTATAGTATATAGATGTCATACTTCCATAAAGTGAAACATATACATGTGTTTTATTAATGATGCAAAAGTTTAGTTTATCTGTAATTGTGTAGATTTCAATATCTGGCCAGCATAGTATATAGATCATATGTCTATGAAGTGAAACCTATACAGATGTCGTAAGTCTATGAAGTGAAACATATAAAGATGTCATAAGTCTATAAAGTGAAACATATATGTACAAAACTGAGTGCAGTACATCCAAGTTTTGAAAGAAGTTATCTACCCAGTTCGTGAAATAGAAAATTGTTGGAATTCGGTCAAGTAAACTTCGAAAAATCATGTGCTTGGAGTGTTTAGAATCTATTTTTGATGCGGGAAATGGATTCAGCACTATCAAAAATCTTTAGGGCACTCAAAATATTAAAGTTTAATAACTGTAAACAAGATTCTGGGCAAATTTTTGCTAGATTTTCTGAAAATCATTGCCGGATTCTAAGTGAAAACGCATATAGGAAATAAGTGAAACATATACATGTACAAAACTGAAAGTGCAGTACATCCAATTTCTGAAATATATGGAGAAATAAAATACTGTAAAATAAAACCAGGAAAATGAAAAAAATAAATAAACAGAGTACCCATTATGGAAGTGCAATAAAATAAACCACGAATATGGCCATGCTTTTGTGGGTTCCACAGAAAGAGTTTTGTGTTGAATAACTTCCATACGGCGATGCTCTTGTGGGTTCCACAGAAAGAGTTTTGTGTTGAATAACTTCCATACGGCTATGCTCTTGTGGGTTCCAGAGAAAGAGTTTTGTGTGGAATAACTTCCATACGGCGATGCTCTTGTGGTTTCCACAGAAAGAGTTTTATGTTGAATATGTATCCATCCGTGTCTTGTAGGCCCAATTTTGATAATGAATGAGCAATTATGTTATACTCTTCTATATGAAAGGCCCAATTTTGATAATGAATGAGCAATTATGTTATACTCTTCTATATGAAAGGCCCAATTTTGATAATGAATGAGCAATTATGTTATACTCTTCTATATGAAAAGACTGAAGGAGACATCGATCAAAATTTGTTAGGTCAGAAATGTTCTTATATTTATGAATATGGTGTACTTGTTTGCGGTGAGTGAACCAGAATAGATCCCAAAAAGCCACAGAAAGAGTTTTGTGTTGAATAACTTCCATACGGCGATGCTCTTGTGGTTTCCACAGAAAGAGTTTTGTGTTGAATATGTATCCATCCGTGTCTTGTAGGCCCAATTTTGATAATGAATGAGCAATTATGTTATACTCTTCTATATGAAAAAGACTGAAGGAGACATGGATCAAAATTTGTTAGGTCAGAAATGTTCTTATATTTATGAATATGGTGTACTTGTTTGCGGTGAGTGAACCAGAATAGATCCCAAAAAGCCACCAGTTCAACTTTAGTGTTAGTGCAGTGCAGCGTGTAAACCAACTCCCTCAATGCAGAGAATCGCTCGACATCCACGTCTTCAGCCGCCCATCAAAGAATCCAACAAGATATAAAATATTAGGACGCATGTGTCTCATCGATAAGTCTTTGATTTAATCAAGATATAAAATATGAGGACGCATATGTCTCCATCGATAAGTCTTTGATTTTAAGTTTTTGATTTTGGTAGGACGATATGTTTCTTAAAAAATTAATTGTTAAATTGGCTCTTGGTTTGCAAGAGTACTTAGGTTTTTTTGAGCATTTTTGTAAAAGGTTAGAGATGTAAGTTAATATTAGCAAAACGAAAGTAGAGGGTTTTTCTAACAAAAGAAAGCATAACCAACATAAGTTCTACTTTGAAGCCAACACTCTGGAAGAAGTTGCAGACTACAAATACCTCGGAATTGACTTCAACAGTGGGATGGTTGTAGAAAAAAAAGAACTTTGGGGGTTTGAAAGCATTTTATGCTCTTCAAAACAGGTGAGTTGTGGGATTAGACAACCATTCTAACTCTTTTTGGGCTTCTGGTGATTTAGGTGATTCTCCACAGTGAGCAATACAACCTAGATGCAGTGGGAACAAATTGAGAAAATTCATAAGCCTTTGATTACAAACAAATTCAAAATTAAAAGTGCAGTTCCTTATGCTATCTTGTTAATTGAAACAAGGGTTGCTTCTATTGAAGCAATTGCTATGGTGTGAGCCATAAGATATTTGAAAAAAACTGAGCAAATGGAAGAGGGTAGATAGCCTAAGGTTGTGTTTAATCACTGGATGCTGCAAAATAACAAATGGTTTATTAAATGGGGTATTTGCTTGAGCATGTGTCCTACAAACAATAAAGAGATAAAAAATTTCGTTATGGATAAGTTCCACAAACGTACTTGGGAGAAAGAGCTAGGGAGAACGAAGAAGTACTATATTGAAGAATTTAACCCCACTAGTAGTCATTAGCAAAAAGCGTACATAGGGGCCAATATTTCTTGGAGATCTAAAAGGGCTAATTCTCATCAACTCTGTTGTGAAACAGGGCCTTCGAAAAGGCCAAAAGAAATGTGGGAGGAAAGAGTATGTATTTTTTGCTCTTCCGGAAAAGTGGAAACAAAAAAACATTTCATTTTAGAATGCCAGGCCTTCAAAGACAACAAGGAAAATTATGCAGGTATTCTGGCAACTAGGTCTTGGGATAATCTATTGAGGTAAAAGTTTGTCGAGAAGTTGGGAGTGTTTATTGTAAAACTCCACAGAAAAAGGGTTGAATAAAAAAGCCAGATGGAAAAGCAATTTGTCCCATAGGCTATTTTTAGCCTCGTAGACATTAAAATACTTTCTTTCTTTCTATAAAGCTATGTGTTTTGTTTTAAGACTTTTTTATGATTGAATAACATTGTTATCTAAGGTATTAACAAGCTGTTAAAAAGTAAGAACATAGAGAAAAAATATATAAATGAAATAATTTATTAAAGTATTTTATTGTTATATTATTTTTAATTTAGTTTAATTAGTTAATAATTATAATATATTTTATTATTATGTTTTAATTTCTTTATATTTTTTAAGGTGGAGTATAAATAATAAGGGAAAAATTAGGTTTAAGAAGTTATTTATTTATAATTTTAAAAATTATTATTTTTAATTTCATCTTTCAAATATCAAAAAAAAATATTGTTTTTAAATGTAGTCAAAACCCTCACCTTTGACAGGTGGCATAAGGATACCCAGTCATAGCTCAACCATTGGGGAATTAAAGAGGAGCTCAGGAGCTCAGAATGGGAAGCAAAGATAATATCAAAAATACTATTACCTCCAAGTTTAAGGACAAGTTGTGGGAGGATCAGCAGCTCGAGGGTAAAAAGAAGCTAAGATACTACAAGGAAGTGATCAACCCCACCTTTGATAATCAGAATTATTTATCTGCGTTGTCCACCAATAAGAAAAAAATGAACATCGCTAAGATAAGAACTAATTCCCATGAGCTTCCGAGTGAGACCAGCCGGTGGTCTATTCCCAAGAATCCTCAGAACAAATTTGTCAGATTTGCTGTTCTAAGCAGGGGGAAGATGAAAAACACTTCATTTTAGATTGCCATACTCTTACTCACATTCGCTCTCAATTCCCTACCATCTGCCACACTTCCAGTCTCCTTGACCTTTTAAGCCAACCCACCTATAGCTATCTTGGAACACTTATTTCCCTTCTTGAATAATCAAATTTAGATTCTTTCTCCTTACTTAAGGTCCAATAAACCACATTAGTCTTAACAAAAAATAACCATCATCATTATTTTATTAATTTTTATATAAAAATAATTAAAACAATCCAAAACTTAACACATTTATTTATAACTTTACAATTTATTATTTTTTAATTTAATCTTTCAGATATCCCAAGAAAACAAGTTCTGCCGCTTCGATATTTTTTTATTCTACACAGCCCTGTGTAGTGGATGCTTTTCTCAAATGAAAAAGTGATGGGTTCTTAGAATAAAATTTATTTTACACGTGGCTTTTTATTTTTGATGCTTTTGTTATTTTGAGAAAAAGTTACATGGTCTTTTTGTTAAATGAAGATATTTCCTTCAATATCCTTTAATAGATCTTATTTCGTAATTTTAATAAGTCTTAATTTATATGTGATTTACTTATTTTAAATGTTTTTAGATTTTATTTTATAATTTTAATAAATCTTAGTTTATATGTGATATATTTATTTTAAATATTTTTTCTCAAAAGTATTGAAAATTTTATATTACGGTTTAAAAAAATTAATACACGGTTTAAAAAAATTAATATAATTCTGTATAAGTTTAATTATGAGTAAAGTTTAATCTAAGAATTGACCCATAACTTACTTTTTTATGAGTAAGATGCCTTGCTAACAAGGATCTAACTAATTGAATTAAGAGTCATATTTTATATAGAATTGCTTTAAAGAAAATTTAATATTAATTTTTTATAAATTTAACCAAAGAATTTATAATAAAAACTCATGAATAAACTGAAATTTATTATTATTGAAAGATTATTTTGAATTTTGAAATTAAGAAATAGTTTTATTAATAATTTTGTATATAGTAATCTAATAAAAATTGATATAGAATTTATTTATTTATTTATTTTTTGCAAATTAATTTTACATTTTAATTAAAAGATAATTAACAATAATGATGAATGGATAAGTTGACAAAGTCAACTATCTCTAGGATTTTAATAAATCTATTTTTTTAAAAGATAAAGTTCTCCTTTGTTTACCAATAAACCATGTTGGATAGAGCACAAAGGAGCCAATCAAGTTTCTCTCAAAGATACAAAAATTTCATTCTTCCAAGTGAATTTTTTTAAGAAAATTTTCAAGATCAAAATGCATTTACATTCCATTTTCATTATTTGATATCTATTAGAGGGGTTTAACATGTATTAACTAGAAGATAAAATTAGTTTGACATCAACTTCTCAATTTTTTTGTTTAATTCTACTTTTGCTTCTTTGATTTCTTTCTTAGAGTATCTCCCTTCTCCTCTTTTAAAATTCCCCATTTCTTGAGTGTTTTTTTCATCTCACTAATTCATCATTTTATTTTGGACCAATTTTAACAGATTAAATCATGTTTTCATGTATTGATAAAGTTGATTTGTGATGGAATTGTTATTAAATGATGAACATGCTTTTGAAACCATCTCTATGTTTTGTATTGATTCAGTAGGATAGTTTATATATTATTTAGCTTTAGAATTGCTTCAAATTATGTTAATCATAGCTTCTAGAATGTGGCATAAGAAAGAGGGGCAAGTCAATTCTGTAGGTTGTTACTATAGAAAAGGAAAAGTGACATGTTCTAGATTGTGATGTATTTTCATTATCAAGAAGTTACGTTTCTTGTCATTTGTTGTAAAGTTTTTATTATGAGCTTTAGCATTGAAGTCTGGTTTAGTTGTTTGATTGGAAAGTTGCCTTAAACCCTTTACAGTGAAAACACAAAGAGTGTGTTGATTGCATCAACCTTTATCCATTTGAAGCATAAATATTTCACAAAATTTGCAATGGAGCTGCCTACTGTAAGTCCCAGAATATTGTTGTTTGTTGTGTGGCCCTGCAAGTCTGTTGTCTTTCCTTCTTACCAAACAATTTGCTGCCCTTCATCCCAATTGCCCCATTCCCCATACCTCGCTCAATTTGCACACAAAAATGCCTATTCAATAATTTCTCATGATGCCACTGTTAAGTTAAGTTGAAGTTCTGTACAGGGGATCTTTGGTCTCTAAAGAGCTCTTTACACATAAAATAGAAGCTATACACCATACTTGCACATAACATACAAGGAAAGATTTCCGGGCTAGACATCCCTAGATGTTCTTTTACTATATTTTGGAATTACCAATGAAAAGAAAGTACTAAAAACATTACCAAATTTGAAAATAAAAAACTCACGTCAATCACTATATTATATATTCTTGAAAAAAACATTTTACTCCAATGCTAAACATTTATATTCAAGAGCTTGTGAGTGCTTTGATAGATTTCAGATGAGCGAAACTGTAGCATAGAATCGCTAAACTTTCATTAATTTCTATGGGTGAATGATGTTTACAATGATGCAAGGAAACATTAGAAAACTAATTGTTATCCGAAAATAAATTCCTATCATGTTTTCTTAGAAATTACTAATAGTAATGAAATCCCCTTGAACTATTTACATTTATTGAGAATGAAATCTAACCTTTGAAAATATTGAACAAACTCCTTTGGCTACATTGAGTTTTTACTTTGATATCTCAACTTTGCACTTCTAATTCCAACTGTAAATTATTCTTGAATCATGTTGTCAACACACATTATGAAGGGGAAAATAACAAATTACCATCACACTTCCACTTTATGAAGGGGCTAGTAACAAATTACCATCAGTTCTTTCTTTTAGCCAAATCAACCTTTTGCATGGAGGCCAAATGTTTAGAATGTACTACATGAATGTTATTACGAGCCATTATGGGGACATTGAATTTTGTTGTACAAATTATAGAATTGCAATGCATAGAAACACTTTTTTTTTGGTACCGAGTTGTCCAAAGAGCTTGAGGACAATTTTTAGTGACAACAAGGAAAGGCCATCTTGGACAACAAGTTTTTCATATTCTAATTTCTAGTGATGCATTTTAGTAATTTTACTCAGGTTTGTCTAAACCCCCACCACAAATGTTTATATCTTTTAATTTTAAAACAATATTGGGGGAAACAAGTATCCATTCATGTAAGCATGGTTAAGTGTAGATGCATAAATTTAT
Source organism: Pinus albicaulis (assembly GCA_034641835.2). Lineage (NCBI taxonomy): Eukaryota > Viridiplantae > Streptophyta > Pinopsida > Pinales > Pinaceae > Pinus > Pinus albicaulis. The sequence goes on from CM076569.1 coordinate 963,203,953, forward strand.
GTTGCAAAAGAAACAGTTTCAAACTAGGCAACATTTAGATCCCATAACATATCACATCTCTCTTCATCTATGCTTTTCTTTCATATGCTAGGGACTTACGACATTTTCTTTGCAACATTTGGTACAATTGCTAGTTAAAAATAAATAAGTTTTATGTGAATACTGCATGAACAAAATATTTCAATCGTAAAGTTGATTAAAATATTTCAATGTCAACTATGTATAAGCTTATTTTACCCTCTACTATGAGGGGATGTGTAAGTTTGTTCGTCCCTCAAATTGACACTCACACGTGCTCTAAATAGAAAAATAATGTAGGTTATAATATAAAAAAGATGGATATATTGTAAAGTAATTAGCAGTAAAAAAAATTTGTGTATTTCAATAAGAGATTTACATAGACTATTTAAGATTTGTATTAACTAATTTGAATTGATAAAATGTCTCTTGTATATGTTATGTAAAATATCTTAATGTCAATTATGTATATATTATATATCATTTTTTAAAAATTATGTATATATTATGAAAAAATAAATGTTTATGGTTAAATTGTTTATTTGACCCTATACATACTCTATATAACATTCAAAAATACAATTTAAACAATAAAATATTACACATTGTATTTGACACTCTAAAGAAGTTTGCATTCATGTTAGATCAATACTTAAGATGGGTCTATGTTGGTATAAAAGAAGTGAAATAAAAAATTTCTTATATATAAAAGATTGTATTAATGTGTTTCTCAAAATAAAAAATGAAAAATGGCATGTAGTTCATTCCCTAGTCAACATCAATTCACAGTATCTTTATAAATAAATAAATAAAACTAGCATATATCCATATTAAATCTAGATCTATCATACACTAATAAGGGTAAAATCTCTATAGGTATAAATTTCTCTTCAAATTTGTATTTCAAGAAATTTGACATTTGATAAATATGGAGTTCTCATAAATCTATGTTAATAATTATAAAATATATATTTTTAATATAATGGGAAAATCTATCATAACTCACTTGTCAAACCAATAGTGAAGACAACCAGTAATAGTTTCTTTCACGGAATGCAAAGCGACTCATCACCATTATTAAAAGAAAATCACACCACCTAGAATTCTAGATCTAAAGGGACAAGTTGGTCTTAGACAGTTAACCAGTTTCCTTACCTAAAATAAACTTTTAGCCAATCAAAAATAATTTTAAAACATATTCCAAACTCAGACATAAAATTATTTTAATTTAATTATTTACTAACAATAGTATCTTTATTAAATTTTAAATAAATTAATAAATAAATATATGTACACTAATTTATTTGTATAATTAAATGGATAAACATATTCGAAACAATATTATAAATTATTAAGCATTTCCAAACATATTATATCTTAAGAGGGATTTATATTGAAGCGCACTCAGATTTAATTTTTAGCAATGGGCATGTCCACTTATTGTATCTTTTAATAATAAATAAATATATTATAAATGGGTTTTCGATTATATTTATTATGAGCAGTCAACTCACATCTTGAAGTTACAATCAGAAATGAGAGCCATGAAAGAAATGTTAATTTCTTGACTTTAATACAACTGCATTATTCACGACACTCTAAGAAAACTTCATTACATAATTAACTCTCTCTTTTGTCAACATTCGGATGCATGTATAAATACCGTTTATTGAGTTTAATACATGATCATTCACTCAAATAATTGTTTATGACACGATTTATTTGTCCCTGGCATTTATCTTGCTGATTGGTGGACCTTCTCAACACGGCTTAATGCATTATGTTCATATCAGCGTAATTCATATAGATATCTAATTTTGTGAAAAAATAAATTAAAGGTGCATTTAAGATATACCGAAAGAATCATTAACTCATTCTTACCTCTGAGGGGAAAAAAAAGATGGAGAGCAGTGGAAGAAGAGTTTCTGGTCTAGGGTTTCCAGGTGTGGTAGCTGCCGCCAGGAATTGGACTAGGTTGAACGAGGTCTCTCGGCTTTGTTCCGAGAGTCATGGCCCCCAACTTTCGCAGGTGCAGGAGGAAGTCGCTTGGGCGGTCTTTGATGGGACGACGATGGAGGTTTGGTGGTTTTTCATGGAGATGCGGGAGAACAAAGGGCTTAGCGAGGGAGGACTGATTGATCAATCCAGTATTGAGGGAGCTTGGCTTTTTCCCGGGACTTCCCGCTCAGTGCGCGCGTGGTTGGAGGACTTAGGAACTTGGATGTCGCAGGCTCTTTCCCTTCGATGCTCGCCCCCGGACGTTGTTTGCCTTCCCCTATTTCTGCGCGGAAGGTTTTTGCTCCCACTACTCGGGGCTACGACTAAGTTTAATGGTAATCCCCCTCACCTTCCAGCTTTCAAATACACTTTATAGGAATATTGCAGTTGGGGTTTTGACGAGGGGGAGGGTGGCTGCAGGGATGACCCCTCTTCCTACTGATTTGATGTGGCGGTGGCGCGAGGCAGAGTACCTTCTTTTCACTCCTCTGTTATTACTTTGGCGAGGGATAATGCCACCATACTGGCCTCCCCTGATTGGTGGCTATTCGCTCCCCGGACAAGTCTTGGCCCATGCCAGTGCTCTGTTCCCTCGAGGGCCTAGCACATATCTGCCTTACAGAGGTAATGGCGGTGTGAGCTATATGTCACAACCAGAGTTTCAAATTTTCATTAAATCAATAAACGGGAAAACCATGGTTTCTGGGTGTGGGACTCTTAGACTATATCAGAGTTGAAAAATAAAATCCAAATTGTCATGGGAATCCCGACTCAACAACAAAGCCTGATATTTCAGGAAGAGTATTACAGGAAATAACTAAACTAATTGAATACTAGATTCAAAGAAACGCTACTATTTTCCTGAATCTTAGACTCAGAGGTGGCGCTCCAGGAACAATATCAGCAAATAAACCAACAACAAGAAAAAAATGAATCCTCTCTTTCAAGGACATCCTAGAGGGACAGCCCCCACACAGGGGGGAAAAAATTTCTAGATTTATCATTACCAGGACCATACATTGTTGTAAAAATAGTAAACATTCCAAATCTGGCAGTAGAAATACCAGAGGTAACAAGGATGTTTGATGCTTTGCAATCAAAAGCTGTTATCTATCGTTTTAATGGCTTTTGGCCAAAACTACAAGAGCTACACGCATGGATACACCAAAACTGGACCCAGAACTGTGATATTTACCTTTGTGCAAAAGGTTTCTTTGTGGTTCAATTTGATAATATAGAGGACTACTGTTCTGCCACTACTGATGGACCATGGTTTTGGGGAAGAGCAGGTCTCTTTGTAACCCCATGGTTCCCAGGTTTCGATGCAAATACAATGGTGGTTTCAAAAATTCCTGTTTGGGTGCGATTACACAACCTGTCGCTCCCGTTCTAGCACCATCAGGGCCTAGAAAACATTGGGAACTCTATAAGAAGGTTCATTAAGCTGGACCGAGAGAGAATGAACAAATGGATATTCACCTTTGCACGCATCTGCGTGGAGATGGACCTTAGAAAGGGACTGTCATATTGCATACATCTAATCCAGAAAGACCTTAAGTGGTCTCAATCATTAGATTTCGCAAAACACAACGTTTAGGTGCAGGGTCTGCCACCAAAATGGGCACTTACAAAGCACTTGCACTTTAGCCAGGAAAAAATCAACCAAGAAGACACGAAAGAGATGGAATTTTTTTGGATGTATCAATGTTAGATGAAGAGGAAGAAGAAACAGAAGAAAATCAGAGGCAAACACACAGAGAAACAACAAGAAAAATAGAAAGAGTTACATGAGAAGAATGTAGGCAAGATGGAAGATGTGAATACATCTTTGCCTACAGATATAGATCTCGTACAGGACGAACAGATCGGTAACCATGGTGTGATTGGCACCAAGCATGCACATGTATCTGAAAGTTCTGACTCTGAAAAAGGTGTCCAACTCTTCTCCAACTTGGAGTTGGCCATTATACATTATGCGCCTTCACTGGACGGCTAGAAAAAAGTACAAAAGAAAAAAGGCAAAAAATATAAGTCTAGTGTTTATGGCAATATATAACTGTGGGTTTATACCCGCCCTTGCCCTGTCTCTTATAGGGCGATTTCTCTCATATGGAATGCTAAGGCATCTACGATGTAACTTTTTGTTATTTTTATAAAAAGTTAGATTTTTTCTCGGGAAAAAAAAAAGATATACCGAAGGAATTGAACACATCTATGATGTTATTGTAAAAATGTGGTAGCAAAGGAAAGATAACAACCTAAAGGGTGGAGGATGGAGAGGAGGAAATATGTTCATGCTTGCAATAATCTCACACTTGTGCCAATGCCCGTACAGAGGTTGCTCGAACCGCCTGGCTATAATAGTATCATTGTATCCATTATTTTTAGTTGACATTTATCTCAGTCGATTGGTTGACCTTTTTCACACAATTTAATTCCTTAGCATTATGTTCATATTAGCCTAATTCATATAGATATGTAATTTCGTGTAAATTTTTTGTTTAGAACGTAGAATATTATTAATTAGCAATTGTCTTTAAAGGTGCAAAGATACACCGAAGGAATTGAACATACTTATGATGTTACTGCAAAAATGTTGCAGCAAAGGAAAGATAATAACCTAAAGCGTGGAGGAGAGGAAATGTGTTCATGCTTGCAATAACCTCACACTTGTGCCAATGCCTGTCTCACAAATGTTGCTCGAACCACCTAGCTATTATTTTTTTCCAATCATACCAATATCTCAATATCTTATATACATATTATATCCAAGCAATAATTATCCTAACATATTTGATGAGGCAACAAATGCAACATTAAATAGACCTGTGGACAAAGAAGAGATTCTAGACACTCTTAAATCTTTTGCTAGAGACAAAAGCCCCGACCCTGATGGCTGGTCGACAGAGCTATTTATTCACTATTATGATATGATGGCGGATGATCTACTGAAGGTCGTGGAGGAATCACATAGCACGAGAACCATCCCAGGAGATATCAACTCGACCTTCATTGTCCTCATTCCAAAATCCTCCAGTCCGAAATATTTTGGGGAATTCATGCCCATTTATTTGTGTAACGTGGTATACAAAACCATCTCCATGGTGATCACCCGACGTATCATTGGTCCTCTCTTTGCACATATCTCCCTAGAACAATATGGATTTCTACCTGAACATCTCATACACAACGCCATTGCAGTGGTGCATGAGTGTTTTCATTCTATACACTGTCATAAATTGGATGTTGCCATTATGAAAATCGATCTCCATAAGGCATATGACCGTGTTGATTGGGTATTCATATGACTTGTACTTCATAAGATTGGCTTGGCCCCCCAGTATGTAAACTAGATTTTGGCATGCATATTTCCGGTTTGGTTCTCATTCATTATAAATGGCCTCCCTTCAGATTTTTTCAGGGTGGGGCGTGGATTTTGTCAGGGATGCTCTCTATCACCCCTGATCTTCATTCTCATTATGGACGGTTTGAGCCTCCACATAAAAAAGATGCAGAACAGGGGGACCTTCTTGGGTATACAAGTATCTAGGGACATCAAGGTTACTCATTCATTTTTCATGGATGATATTCCGTTGTTTGGGATAATATCTCACACACATTGGGTTGTCATGCATTATACCATGCTTAGGTTCAGGGAGACTTCTGGCCTCTCGATTAATGAACACAAATCTATGATTATTTCGCACTCAGTGGATTTTGAGGACTTTAAGATCATTGTTGGTCTCTTCAACATGTCACTGGTTCCCCTCTCAGAGTGTTTTTCTTATCTTGGCTTCCGCCTCAAGGCGTGTAATTATAGGAACAAGGACTGGTTCTGGCTAATCGAGAAGTTCAACAAAAGGTTGGACAATTGGTCGCATCGTTGGTTGTCCCTGAGGGGGAGGTTCATCCTCATACAAGATGTCTTACAACAAATCATGGTATAATGGGCACACCTGTTCCACATTCTCATTCTCATCATCTAGTGCATTAAAAACATCATCTCACATTTCTTATGGATAGGGGAATAGGGACCCTCAAAATTTCGCCTTTGTAGACTGAATTCTATTGCTCTTCCAAATCATCTGGGTGGCTAGGCTTTGTTGGAGGTTCGTATATTTTCAGAGGCACTACTAGTTAAATCCTTTTGGCAGGTTCTCAAGGGAAATGGGCTTTGGCCCTCCTTTTTTCCTGACAAATACAACATTCAGTGTGACCTGAAGTTGTTCTTCTGAAATGGCTATCTCCCTCCCAACAAAGGGTCACACATCTGGCTCAGTTTCAATTGTCTTGTCCATTTCCTACATGGTGGTCTCCAGTGGGAGTTTGGAAATGGCCAGAACATGGTCCTGGGGGCGGACAACATCAAAGGACTTGCTCTATATTTCTCTTCGCCTCAACTGCTCACCCATCGCTTCGCTCAAAGTGGGATATTTCATCCATCCCAACTGATCTCGCACTAGCAACAGGGGTGCCCTGTCTGGAAGGAGGCCACACAACTTGGACTTCGGGGACGCTCATAGAATCTGTGGAGGGAGGTTTCCATTGGATTGAAACAAGCAGGTTTTTGTATTAATCAGTCTGGAGACCGCATTGGTTGGACTGGAAGGTTGAATAGGGGCTCCATTTTAGTGGCAGATTTATATAGTACCATCATATCCTCTTCCTCGCACGCTGAGGAACAGCCTCTGACTTTGGTTTATGGAAGCATAACATACCTATGAAGATCCCTCTATTTGTATGGATAACCTGCAAAAACGGAATACTCACTTGGGACAACCTAACTAAAAGGAGATTTTAGGGACCGTGACTCTTCCCTTTTTGTAGACAATCAGAAATTATTGTCTCACACATTTTCCTTCATTGTTATGTAATACTAGATGTTTGTTTTTTGTTTACTAAATTCTTGCAGGATCTTAACTGGCGACCTCTAGGAGTTATGCAATGCATCTTCTCCTGGGCGCATAAGGAACAAAAGTCCTGCTCTCTCCCTTTTTCTTCTTTTGGGAAGTTTGGCTAGCACGGAACAAGATTATCTTCGAAGGCTTGCAAGTGGAAGTGCACAAGATTTATGGGGAAACACTGGGATGGCTCAATCCCAATGATGCTCCTCCTAAATTGCCATCGGATTTGTCTCTCCGTCTGCGCCCTCACCCTGTGCATCTGCCCGCAGGATACTTTGATGGGGCTACACAAGACGGGGACTATGGGTGTGGCGCATGGATCAAATTGGGAAATGGAGAAAATTACTCCACATTTTGGAACAGTGGTCGGAGAACCAATACAAAGGCTAAACTCCTAGCCCTTTGGAGTTTAATATGGATCGTGTATAACTTACAACTCCCTTCTATCAACATTTATGGAGATGCCAAATCGGTCATTGACGGGCTCAATGGACTCAGTGACTTCCCAGACCCCCTCCGGACTACTCTCATCGGATCGACAAGGTATCCGTTGAGGAGGTAAATCCCCTCGCGAATAGAGGCGATCCCTACTAGCCCGGATCGGGTCTAGCAACAATCAAGTCACACAGGTGACGCGAGTTCCTAGTTACAAAATGACGAAAATCATAACGAATCGCCTACCTCAAATCCTACGCAAGTGGTCGTTGAAGAAAGGACGACGCTTCTCGTCCCTCGCTTGCGTATCACGATCCTTCGCTCGACACGTCCGAACACCTACACACATGCAAGGAAACAACGACATACAACGTAAAATCTAAAACACGTAACCATACATCGAGCAGAGAGGATGTAATTCATTGCATAAAGAAATAGACACATGAATGGAACCATAATCAAAGTTGCGTATCATTAAAATAACAAAGGAAGGATACAACCCAAAGCTATGACGCTTGATCTTCCTTTGGCGAGGCCGACGACGGAGCATGTCTCAAAAAAAGCTTGTCGGAAACGGGATGAAGCTCTCTCTCTTAGCCTTGGCTCTCAACAGGTTGTCCGGCTATAGTTTCCTTCCTACAAGTTCAACTAGCTTGCTAAGGGATAAGGCAAGATTTTATAGTTGGGGGAAGAGGAGTTGGGATCCCTATAATCATGAGATTGGCCCTATCTCTAAGGAAGCTTCCATGATAGGTGGAAAACTACTTCCCATACATGGAGATTCGGAGCCAAACCACCCAACTCCTTTTAGTGACTCGTTCGAGAGTTTGTTGGAATCAAACTTCCACCATTTATTTATTTTTAAAATCCCTTATTAAGCTTGGCGCGAGTGAGACACAGGGGACAGAGTGCCGGTTAGCACACCCTCTATGGTGGATTTCCCCCCATTGGCACGAGGGCTGAATCGGCTAGTCTCGCCAAGGCTAAAAGATCTGTTTTTAGGGTTTTTCGGAGGAAACTTTCTTCGTAGGAATGTTTGTCCTTATGAAAGGGAATGTCATGAAAGTGGTTTCGAGTCATGTCACTTCTCACGAGGTCATGGGAAAAATCCCTCCAATGTGCGGGATGGGGGGATTGCGGGGATGGTGACAAAATGTTGTGTAACGAGATCCTATCTTCTCCATCGACTTCACTCTCCTCCCATACAACATATCTACAGGGAACTAAACACTCAGGAATATGGACTCTTGTACATATTAACCCTTCCATTCAAATTTCTAGCCTTCGGACCTACATGAATCCTTTAAAATCTCCTTATGTGGCCGAAAAACTCCATGCCCCCGCCTATCGTTACCCTTGCTTCCCGAAAAATACATTTGACGGAGGTTTAAATCCGCAATTTAAAATTATATCGGGCCCGGCCCTTGTGGTTTCAGCCCCTTATGTTTTGATTCCCATGTGACCCAGGAGCAAAACCGTGTGCCGAGGGAAAGGGGGCTTGACGCTCAAAATTTCGGGCGCATCCGGAACCGTCGGATCAAAAAACCAATCGACGGAGCGGAGTCTTGCTTACCTTGGTGGTCCCCGCACCTCCGCTGGCTGCTCAAAACCGGTGGTTTATTCCGCACCACCTCCACCGGTCGGCGTTTCGATCAAATGGCGGCGATTCCACAAGACGCGTGATGCGTGTCCCCCCGTACGTCCCAAAACCACTTTCATTTCGCACATTATCGTTCGGTTGTGAGCCACGCAAATGGAATAAATCATCGCTATCCGATCTTACACGCCTAATCCAATGGTGGTCCTCCCCTAAAGCCGCACGAGGTATAATCTAAACTCTTCGCGCCTATGGCCCACCTTCATACCTCCGTCCGATGCGGTTTGAACCGCCGATTTTGTTTAAGGATTACACGGCTCGGATTATTCGTATACACATCGGTTGACCGAGCCCGCCTCCATGTCGTCCATTCCTATTGACCTTTCGAATGACCACGTGGCACCTGTCATTACCCTCCACCATTCGTGTACTCCATTTAGGTGTCATATTTCGGTTGTTTAAGTTGCGGGTTTTCTCCACGTTCATTCATCATGTTCCTCTCGCATCCTCCTTCGCCACCCCGCATCATATCACCCTTTTGTTCGATCTGTGTCACCGTTGCCATGGCTGCCACCACCTTTACCACCCCCGTGTCCAAAGTATTTTCAATATGTTTATGTGTTTTTTTGTAGGTTGCGTAACGAGGAAGTCACCATTAATTTCCGCCTCCGTTTCGTAAGTCGAGGACGCATTCGAAATCGGCACTCGCAGAGGAAGAAATTTAAGAGGGAAGGCTGGGGGTAGTTGCGGTGATATGACCTCATTAATAGAAAGAGAAAGAAGATTCACCGAAACCCCCCGGAGCAACACAAAAGGTAGATTCCGGTAGTTGAAGGCATTAATTCCGCGACATAAAATATCAATGAAAGGTCGAGAGATATAGCGTCTCGCATTAAAGGTCTTGGATTTGAATTCGGATGTTGGAAGGTACAAAGGTGTTCGTAAAGCAATATTCTCAAGGTGATATTTCAGTCGAGTTCCCTTCGAGGAACGTACAAAATGTTCACGAATAATTACCCTCATGCCCCTGTTCTGAAGAGATTTTCTTTCAATATCTTTATTTCTAGAGTGCGGATTGCAAAGTACAAATAATTATATTCATTCATTCACAAGTATGGGCGCGAATGTTTTCCCCCACTTTGTTTCAAATCAAATCATTAAATGTGTATCACCTACCTCTCTATCTAGAGCTTTCTATCTCTTCTATAAAAACCGAGAAAGTAAGACATTGTAAAGGTTCCGGATTTCTATCAGCAAACTATGCGAGTGAAAGGCTTTTGTATGCATCTTGTAAAGTTTACGTATGAAGGCTCGGAGCCCGTAGGGTTTCGGTGAGGAGGAGTTATAACCGTAATGAGGATTACGGTCTTTGGTATCTCACAAGTATGTAATCTTTTCTTATGTGTTAATATAATATCTCATTTCATGCTATTTATCTTCTTGTATCATGTTCTAGAATGCGAGTGGCTCACTTTGGTCTTAAGTAAGGATTCATCCTAGTTGATGCCCATACTTGGATTAGTCAAGCACTTTAAATAGGCCGAGTCATGATATACTTGTTCCATGTTCATTTCATCCATATTTTCTCGCTATATTAGTTACTTGAGGAGGGTGCTTTTAAAACGCCATTGTCATGTATGGATTCTTAGTTGGATAAGCCCATATGTGGTTTTGTTGTGTATCCGGGTATCGACCTCATGCTAACTAGTATCTTCTTCATGTTTCTTCACCGCATCCACTTTCTCGATATTTGATTTCGTGGCATATTATTTGAACCGGCCCTCTTTGCAGCAAGTTGTCTCTTAACCCGTCCGATGCTTTTGTATTGGAGTTTTGCATGTTGTTCCTACATTATTCTTATCTTTGTATCAGCCTTTCGAGAGAGTTTGGTTCCATTTAAACTAATTTCCTTGTTTTGCAAGAGATAGTAAGAGAGCTTTTGGATTGACAACCCAAGCTATATTATGAGCTCCTTGCTATGTTAAGATGTCCTAGGCACTCGGTCTATAGCAACTCTAGGTCGTCTCTAGGAGGGACAAGAATTGTCGACAACATCTTTTCACGGCGCCGTTGCCGAGGAACGAATTCAAGAATATCAGTTTCCCACGGGCCTCGACAAATTATATTCACTCTCTAATCAGGTGAGCACAAAGAGTTGAAGAGTTGCATATCTCTCACCTTGGCGACTCCACTGTTCTTTATTTGATAAATATATTGGTAGTCCCTGGCTCCTCGAAAGCCACATTTGAGGTCGTATTCCTCTAAGTTAAAGACATCCTCACGTATCCGACCCGGAGAAGATTATTCATAGAAGAAGTTGGAAAGAATGACAATCGGCCTATGTTGAAGTCCCCGAATATTCACGTAGAAGATCATCCATCCTCTTCTTCTCGGGAAATCCCAGTGGAAAATCCCGACTCCACCGAGGAAAATCCCGAATATTACTCGGATAGCCCACCCGGGGGAAGTGCTAGAACCAAAGATAACCCTCATCCTACCCCCGAGGGCCGAAGAAGTTAAAGAAGTCACGTAAGTAGCCGTTGTTAACCGTGAACTATTCCCATATACACCTCGGGCTTCAGTGCAATTTATTCCCATTGTTATACATACTCCACTTCCTCCTCCTCCCCTTCCTCCATTTGTACATCGGATCGTTGCACAACCCCCCACCTCCTCTAATGGCTAATGTTCCAGACTTTCCCTACCGAATAAATATGCTCCACTCGGCCTTACCACAAGTGCTAAATGATATGCCACAAGATTATTTGAAGATTTTGCCCGGATTCAATGGAGAAAAATGAGATTGATGCACGTAAACATCTTGAGGTCTTCCGCGCTTTTGCAGAAAAACTTAAACGTTGAACATTTGGATGTAGTCTTAAGATTTTTTTGTTCAATCTCTTGACGGTGAAGCCGTAAAATGGTTTAAAACATTGGCGGACCGCTCGGTCACCACTTGGGAAAGAATGGAAGAAGTTTTTCTCAGGGAAATGGGGAGAAAATAAAGATCATGGAATGTGCCTCACTCGAATTCAATACTCTAAAGAAGAAACACAATGAGGGAGTGGCAGAGTTTATCAAAAGATTTAATAAGTTATATTTGAGCTCGCCTCCCGAGATGAAGCCTCACCAAGTCGCTCGCTAAGGTGGTTTTCATAGCAGCCTTTGATTCAAATTTTGGCTTCTCTCCGAGGGAAAGGAAACCCGCTACTTTAGATGATGCTCGTCGGATGCTCTTGAATTAGAAGCAAACTTTGCCTCCACTCGGGAAATTAAAAGGAAAAGTTGAACACGATACTAGGAGGAGAGGCAAAGAAGAGGTTTCCACCTCTAATCAAGATAAGGATGCGAGATAAGATGGATGAAATAAGTAAGATGGTTAAGAAGATGGTCAAGCTTGAGTTGGAGGCTAAGAATGCAGCTCCTAAGAATTTCTATAATGCTCCAAATAGAGGATACAATCCCCGATATAAGAGACCACCATTGCAAATATTGCCAAGGGAAGCAAAGGAGCAACAAGATCGAGTACCACATCCCTTGTACCTAGAAGGTCCGAGCAGATGAATCCACTCGAAGATGTCGCTTATGAACTAGAAGATTCAAATCTTGCTTTCTCAAACAATGATGAAATGGAACGCCCATTGCAATAAGAAGAAGAAGAAGCATAAATTGACCATTATTGTAAACAATTTAATGATTTCATGCGAGCACATTTCAATAGAAGATACGATCTGAAATCTTCAAGGAAGCGAGACCAAAATTCAAGATCGAAATGAAGAGTCCGAAGAAGTCTCAATAGAAAAGTCCCCTTTTGCTTTCAATTTGCAAAAAGAACTTGAGAAGATCAAAATTCCAGATCCCCTTGACTGAACCGTTGAAACAACCAGACATATCAATCTCGGGTCACCTCTTTCATACTTCCTCCCGGAAGAACCACTCACCCCGGATAATATCAAGCACTTCCAGGTCTTTGAGGATGAAGAACAGGATGACAGGGATTCCTAGAAATAGAAGGTGAATTCTCCAACATAGAGATTGATGTTGATGAAAGAAATTTGACACCATTTGATAGTCAAAGAAAGGAGGAAGGAATTTCGGTGGAAGGTTTTAACCCATGGAATGAAGAAATCAAAGTTGTCTGGAGATTATGTTAAATAAATATGATTCAATACAGGGAAGAAGAGGAGGAGAGCAAAGAAGATATTCTTGAGCAAGATGAAAACAACGAACTTTCTCTTGAAAAAGAGGAAATAATGGAGCAAGCCCCTCGCTCAAGAGTTCATGGATCTTTTCACGAGCTCAAGCACAGAGAGCGGAATATACCGGAGCTCCAAAAGGACTCGACTCCAGGTATACGATGAGTCCTCTAGTTTAGAGAATGAAGGAGATTCTCTCTCTCAAGAGAGTCTTCTTCGATCCGAGTGAAAGGAGATAAAATCCTGGTTGAAGCCTCGCTCGCGGATACTCTTAACCAGGTATCATTTCATGATCCTTATGTGCATTTCCCTGCAAACATTTGAAGAAGGATCAAGGGTCCTTTCTAGCGAGATGTTGCCAAGAGAGAGAAAAATTTTTCAAAGTCTGCTATTGTGGAACAAAAAGAAGATATCCCACTCGCCTTTCAAAATACAAGAAGAAGGTGATCGGGCTTTCAAGAGCCATATTGAAGACAACAAAGTGGGAAAAGTAAGTTCCGTACAAAAGAAAAGTCGGACATGGAAATTGACGAGCATTAGAAGACCGATGATGAAGGTGTCTCGAAACAAGCGAGATAGCAAAGAAGAAAGCGAGAGAAAATTTGGCAATGGAAGAACAAGAACATAAAGTGAAAGCATAGTCAGCGGCAAGTTGCGAACAAAATATGGAAACATAGAAGGGTACAGTTGAAGAATAATGCAACTAATGGATACCAGCAAAGAAAATTTTGGGACCCAGGAGGCAAAGACAACCTGGTGTATTATATTGTACATTAGTTTTCTTTTTTTGTTTCATCATTCTTTTAATAATGTGTGGGTGTCGATGAATTATAAAATGAAAACTAGAGGTGTCGAAGAGCGTAATTCGCACAAAATGATCGGATGGTTCACGGGTTATCGACATGTCCAAGGATGAACATGTCGTCCCCGGATGGAGCCGATGTTGTACATATTAACCCTTCCATTCAAATTTCTAGCCTTCGGACCTACATGAATCCTTTAAAATCTTCTTATGTGGCCGAAAAACTCCATGCCCTACCTATTGTTACCCTTGTCTGCCCGAAAAAATACATTTGACGAGAGGTTTAAATCCGCAATTTAAAATTATATCGGGCCCGACCCTTGTGGTTTCAGCCCCTTATGTTTTGATTCCCATGTGACCCAGGGAGAAAAACCATGTGCCGGAGGGAAAGCGGCTTGACGCTCAAAATTTTGGGCGCATCCGGAACCGTCGGATCAAAAACCAATCGATGGAGTGGAGTCTTGCTTACCTTGGTGGTCCCGCGCCTCAGCTGTCTGCTCAAAACCGGTGGTTTATTCCGCACCACCTCCACCGGCCGCGTTTTCGATCAAATGGCAGCGATTCCACAAGATGCGTGACGCGTGTCCCCCTATATGTCCCAAAACCACTTTCATTTCACGCATTATCGTTCGCTTGTGAGCCACGCAAAGTGAATAAATCATCGTCGTCCGATCTTACACGCATAATCCAACGGCGGTCCTCCCCTAAAGCCGCACGAGGTATAATCTAAACTCGTCGTGCCTATGGCCCACCTTCATACCTCCGTCCGATGCGGTTTGAACCGCCGATTTTGTTTAAGGATTGCACGGCTCGGATTATTCGTATACACATTGGTTGACCGAGCCCGCCTCCATGTCGTCCATTCCTATTGACCTTTCGAACGACCACGTGGCACTCGTCATTACCCTCCACCATTCGTGTACTCCATTCGGGTGTCATATTTCGGTGTTTAAGCTGCGGGTTTTCTCCACGTTCATTCATCGTGTTCCTCTGCATCCTCCTTCGCCACCCCGCATCATATCACCCTTTTGTTCGCTCCGTGTCACCGTTGCCATGGCTGCCACCACCTTTACCGCCCCTATGTCCAGTCTTTTTAATATTTTTATGTGTTTTTTGTAGGTTGCGATAACAGGAAGTCACCATTAATTTACGCCTCTGTTTTGTGAAGTTGAGGACGCATTCGAAAATCGGCTGCAGAGGAAGAAATTTAAGAGGGAATCGGGGGTAGTTGCGGTGATATGACCTCATTAATAGAAAGAGAAATAAGATTCACCGAAACCCCCGCAGCAACACAAAAGGTAGATTCCAGTAGTCGAAGGCATTAATTTCGCAAAGCATAAAATATCAATGAAAGGTCGAGAGATACAGACGTCCCGCATTAAAGGTCTTGGATTTGATTTCGGATGCTGGAAGGTACAGATGTTCGTAAAGCAATATTCTCAAGGTGATATTTCGATCGAGTTCCCTTCAGAACGTACGGAATGTTCACGAAGAATTACCCTCATGCCCCGTTCTCGAAGAGATTTTCTTTCGATATCTTTATTTCTAGAGGCGATTGCAACGTACAAATAATTATATTCGGTCATTCACGGTATGGGCGTGGATGTTTTCCCCCCACTTTGTTTCAAATCAAATAATTAAATGTGTATCACCTACCTCTCTATCTAGAGCTTTCTATCTCTTCTATAAAAACCCAGAAAGTAAGACATTGTAAAGGTTCCAGATTTCTATCAACAACGTGTAGTGAAAGGCTTTTGTATGCATCTTGTAAAGTTTCCGTATGAAGGCTCGGAGCCCGTAGGGTTTCGGTGAGGAGGAGTTATAACCGTAATGAGGATTCCCGGTCTTTGGTATCTCACAGTATGTAATCTTTTCTTATGTGTTAATATAATATCTCATTTCATGCTATTTATCTTCTTGTATCATGTTCTAGAATGCGAGTGGCTCACTGGGTCTTAAGTAAGGATTCATCCTAGTTGGTGCCCATACTTGGATTAGTCAAGCACTTTAAATAGGCCTAGTCATGATATACTTTGTTCCATGTTCATTTCATCCATATTTTCTCGATATATTAGTTACTTGAGGAGGGTGCTTTTAAAACGCCATTGTCATGTATGGATTCTTATTTGGATAAGCCCATATGTGGTTTTGTTGTGTATCCGGGTATCGGCCCTCATGCTAACTAGTATCTTCTTCATGTTTCTTCATTGCATCCACTTTCCGATATTTGATTTCCCGTGGCATATTATTTGAATCGGCCCTCTTTGCGGTAAGTTGTCTCTTAACCGTCCGATGCCTTTGTATTGGAGTTTTGCATGTCGTTCCTACATTATTCTTATCTTTGTATCGATCTTTCCGAGAGAATTTGGTTCCATTTAAACTAATTTCCTTGTTTTGCAAGAGATAGTAAGAGAGCTTTTGGATTGACAACCCAAGCTATATTATGAGCTCCTTGCTATGTTAAGATGTCCTAGGCAACCGGTCTATAGCAACTCTAGGTCGTCTCTAGGAGGGACAAGAATTGTCGACAACATGGACTATAAAGAAGGGGTCTACTTGAACCATTCGAGCACATGCAGGTCCGACATTTTCGGGGTCGCCAGCAACTGAACTCTTTCTCCCTCTAGATTCCTTAATTTTGGTACTGGGCACTTATTAAAACCTTTTCTGTATTTTCAAGGGCGGTACGTATCAGATGTCTCCCCCATATGATTGGTCTCACTATTTCGTTATCACTGAACTTGAATGTTTCACTGGAGGTCCTCCTGGCCTCATGCTACCCAATATGAAAATGGTCGGGCTATGTGTCATGCTTTGAGATGTACTCATGTATTTGGATGGGCTTAGTGTCATGTTTGTTAATTACTCATCTGTCACATGCATTGTTTTAGTTGGGACATCATTTCTCTATTTTTTTTTCGCTGCTCCCCTGGACTTGGACTGGCTCTTTGTAGAACTGGTTGTCGCAAGGTTTGGGATGTATAGTTTTCTCCTTGGGGACATGTGTATGTCTTGTTTTAGAACATGCTGAATGATTTAATGTGATGTATGTATATATAAACAGAGCCAACGTTTTTTCCCCTATGAAAAAAATATTATATCCACTCTATAACATGCAAGGTAATGAGGATAAACATTACCATAGGTCCTCTTGGACACTAGCCCAAAAAAAATGTAATTGCACAAAAGAAATGACTAAAGTCAATGTGTGTTGATAATGATATTAAATAGAGAGCATCTTTCACTCAAGTGACCTCAGATTCCAGGAAACACTGCAATCAACATAAAGAAGGGGGTTTGTTTCAGAATTTTAGCTATCTCATTTAAAAAAAAAAAAAATTAATTTGGAGCCATTAATTCCAGTTTCCTGTTTTAAATTCAAATTTAAATTTTTTCTGGCAAAGATTTGTTGGAATTGCAAATTTATGTGGTGTAGTTTACACAATCCAAGTGTCCAAGTAAATTGTCAAGGCATTGTATCAATTTATGCAGTCAAAAATACAATTTAAAAAATGAAAAGTTACACATGCTATATGCATATATAGAACCAATATAGATCAATTTTAAAGAGGATTAAATCACTTGAGGTACATGCTATATTCATATATAGAATTAATATAGATCCATTTTGAAGAGGATTAAATCACTTGAGGTGCATACTCTTTTTCAATTTTTGCACTCTAAAAGAGGTTCCATAGGCTATATTTAGCCTCGTGGACATTAAAATTTTCTTTCTTTCTTTCTCATATTTCCAAAAGTTATTATGGTTGCTTTTGCACAGCTCTTGCGGGTCGGTCCCACAATAACGAGTGACCATGTAAGAAGTCTTTATGTCAAGGATGACCATTAGTAAACAAAAAGTTACCCAATAACATCTGAGCTCAAAAAAAATTAAGGTGAGACTTTATCATAATTATTTAAAGCAATTTTGTGTGAAAGTTATCTTAAGAATTTTGATTTGAAACAGTACCTACTAAATATAAAAAAAATTCACATTATTGAATTGTTTATTTTACATATATTTGTTTTGTATATGGAATGGAGAAATTATAAATTTCAATTTCATATTAACAGAGTATAAATATAAAGAAGAGAAATTTAATATATATATATATATATATATATATATATATATATATATAACAACTTTAAAAATATGGGTTTCTTTAATAAAATGTTATAGGTTCAAATTCAAAGAGGATTAAATTCAAAGAGGATTAAAATATATATACCTTTATAAAATTTAAATGAAAAAAAATTCATATATCAATTTAATATCTAATTTAGCCATAATATTCAAATTAAATTATAATGATTATTATTATTATTATTTTTCAAAAACATTAAAAATAAATAAATAAGAAACTTAATTCTAATTTAGATACTAAAAATTAATGAAATATATTTATCCCTACTTTATTGTGGAGATTCTTAATTTGTAAATAGGCTTTGTTATAATATCATTGGTCATTACTATGGCTTATCAATACTACATGCCCAAAAAACCATAATTCATTTCATATGAGAGTGGTTCATATAACATTTTTTGTTTATTGATTAATTTAATTAAAAGTATAAAAAAGACATAACTACTTTGGAAATCAATCTCAATCATTGATTTATGTATATTATTATGAAAATTCTAAAATACTTCATGGAGGTTAAATCATTACCATCCACCTAGTAATTATTGATAATTAAATTAAAATTTTGAAAACCATTCCAAAATATACACACTTATCTAAATAATTAATTTTTAAATTTTTAAAATTAATGAAAATTTTGTTAAATTTCTAATCATGTAATAAAATGTTTATTTTTTAAAAATATATTAATTTAATTTAATTTAATTGTGGAAGGCTTTTTATTTCAACTTAAGGTGGACCAGGATCTCTTGATTTTATTTTTATTTTTTTAATTGAGGGCCTAGATTGATTCTCAAGTGAATATGCTAAGCATATGCTTAGTCTTAATGTTTATCAACACTTGTAGTGTATTACAGAGTTTGTTAGGTTGCATTGAATTTTAATAAGTTTAAGTGTATTACAGAGTTTGTTAGGTTGCATTGACTTTTAATAAGTTTAAAAAATTATATTCGTGCCACTCCCCGCACACCAATTTCCTAGGGATTTGAGATTATTCCAATTCTAATAAGTTCCTCCATGATAAGTTCCTCATTATTATTTATAACATTCATTTATATAATAGATTAAAAAAATTAAACTCATGCCACACTCCCCACCCACCAATTTCCTAGGGATTTGAGATTATTTCAAGTCTAAAAAATTCCTCCATGATAAGTTCCTCATTATTATTTATAACATTCATTTATATATAAACAACTTTTATTTAGCAAAATGGTCTATTTTACAATAAGATGTGTAATTTTATTTTCTTAAGTTAAAGTTGACCCATGTCAAAACAAATAGACAAATGTCAATTGGAGATGAAAAAGGTAGACAATGCCTAGCGTGACCAATTTCAAAAAGGAACAAGTTCCATGTAATTAATTATTAAATTAAATGGTTATAATAATTTATAAGTTATTTATAATAATATTCTTAAATTAATATTTCTATTAAGTAATTATAATAAAGTAATTAATATTTTTATAATAACTAATTTTCTTAATTATTTGAGCAGAGATAGGCATTTCATAGTGGAAACCCATAGATACCACTTTGTGGTGTCTCAACTGGATTTCCTGACCACATGGAGCCATTGAGGTAGATTTGAGGTTCAACCCTCAAATCGTGCATGACATCAACCCTAGAAGGCTAGCAATTCACATGTGTTGGGTTTATTTTGCACTTTTGATCAAAAGCTAGTGGGTTGGCTTGTAACCCAAGGGTTTCTTGTGATTTAACTTTGTTGGCAAGGGCTTTTGGGCAAGTATTATGATTTATCCTCCTCATATAAATAGAGGAGAGGAATTTTCATTCCATTCATCATCACTTGGAATAATTCAGCGTCCTTGTATCTTGGAGAAGGTGTGATCTATAGAGCATTCTGTCTATTAGAGCTATATTCTTGTCTTTGGAGAAGTTATCTTGAATCAATGAAAGGATTGTTCAAGTTTGTTATCTTGTAAGTGAGCCTCTTTCTTCTTCTTCTTCTTCTTCTTCTTCTTTCTTCTTTTTTTTTTTTTTTTTTTTTTTTTTTTTTTTTTTAATGTCTAATGTATGTAATGTATTAACGATCTAGGTTTTTCTGTTGCACCATTGTTATTGAATATAAATTGTATAGAAGATAGATCTCATTGTTGCATTATTACTCATGTATAATATGTGAATGAAAATCCCCTTGGTGAATCTTTAAATTAGATGTCCAAAGTGAATATTTATCCCTCATAAAGGTAATAGCTAGGATTTTGTTAATAGGGCATCAAAATATCCTTACTCCTTTGCAAATATTAGTCAATCTTTAACATCCATATACTCCATCCACCCAAGGACTAGGCACTCGCCTTGTATAATAGGTGATCAACCTTTATCTTATCCATAAATTTACTTGTGCCCTCCTTATCTCTCTATATTCAACCTTGTTAAGGACAAGCGACCTCATCTATGGCTTCGTGTGAATTTTTCTAGGAGGGGAATTTTTGGCATTGGAAGGATTCAATATCAAGAGTAGAAGTGGTTACCTAAAAATCATTCCTTTTGGTGGATAATCTCTCCATTTTCATCTAAGATTTATTTTTCCCTAAGAAAAACCCTAGCTTGGCTAAGCTTCAACTTGAGGGCTTCTTGATGGTTTCATGTGTCATTGTCTTGTTAGAATACATTGTTTGAAACCTTTTCCCTGGTACCTTGACCTTAGGATATCCCATTTAAATGTTATCATTCAAGCCCTAGGTTTAACGTGCCCTAGATTGACATATCAAAGGGATACAAATTATCTCTTCATCCTTGTTTGAACCTTGTACTTAAGTTGAGCCATCATTTGGAAGCTTATTGTGTCACCTTAAACTTTTAACCCTAGAATATCTCTTGTAGGTGACCTTATACTGAGACTCTTCCCATTAATGAAAACCCACAAAGAACATGGGGTATTGGATTTAGTGACAATAAGCCACTAACTTATTGTTGTCACCAGGGAAAATTTTAAGAACCCCCCTAAATTTATATGTATAATAAATGGGCGAATTCCCATGATACATAGGAAAAATGGAAGGCGATTTTATTAATAATATAATATATATATATAATTTTTTGGTGAATCTCTCACGAGATTATATTATCTTGTAAAATCATGGCGAATCACTAGTACAAAATGGCGAATCGTTGTCTAGTGGAGTTCGGGGTGTTGGTTCCAATGAAGATATGGTAGTTGAACCAGGAGTTGAAGGAAGCGAACCATCGAGACCAAGAATGGCATAGGGTGACTCGTGAGGGAAGTAGTTCTCGTGCAGTTTGGAAAACGCATTCTAGTTCTACTAAGTGTAATGTTGTTGCTCATGCTACTACTAGCACTGGTATTGAGGTTGGAGTGGAGTTTGAGGAAGCATGGAAGGTAGCAGTGGTGGAGAATTACAAAGAGAACCCCATGATGGGCTCCATTTTTCCCTTTGGTATTTGGGCCTGCAAGATCTTATTTCCACTGAACCAACAATTAACCGTTCAACCAACAATAAAATTCACTGAGTTGATTAGGTACGAGTCAAATTAGACTAATATTCAAAACTATGCTTTGCATTATCCCATATTTATCACACTAATGCTACACAACATTGAGCATTTGCACCCAACTCTCATGCATGCACACAAAATTTTCATTAACATCTATAACCCTAACCAAGTGAAAATTGATCAACAATTTGCACCAAAGTTTGTTATAGTGTGGAAAGTTCATAAGAAATTTAGATCCATGGTACCTTAAATAAATTTTGAGATAACCTCCACAAATTTGACCACAATAGAGCAAACTTGTGATAAATTTTAAACCTACAAAAATTAGGATTCGTTTTCCTAGGAACAATCATAAGAAGTAGTTGACATATAGGTCAAGTTTTGAGCCTTGACACATTGATAATGCAATGGCTTAGGTCAAAACTCACACATTGAAAAGTCATCAATGAAGAGAAGACAATATCATTATGAATTACACATACTCCAAACTTCCTACCAAATTCTACTTAGTTTTCTGCAACTCAGCTATACATAATCTTATAGTAAATACAAAATCCACAAAGCCTTCTTCACATAGCTAATAAATGGCCATTGGAAGAACACCCCATTATATAATAGTAATAGTAGCAATCAATAGATTATTTCATATTGAACTTCATAGCCATAGCACTCCTATGTATTGTATGTTGTATTCAACTTGCATTATCAAATATAGATACAATCATAGTTTTGATTGATACATGTAAATCATACTTGTGCACAATGTTGAATGCAATGTCAGTCAAGGCATAAAGTCGGTTTGACGTGTAATGATCTATGAATTTTGCATGCAAGTTATTATAACCAACAAAAGTTTGGGCCCAGTTTGAATGAGCAGTGGAGGACACTCTCTGAGAGGCAAACTGGAATTTGTATGTGTTCTACAGTCCAATCTCAGTCAATGTTACAATATATCAAAAGAGTTATAGTTCAAGGTTACAAAACCACAGTAAAAATATCCAGACAGAAAGAGGCAACGTTACAAAACCACAGTAGGCTTAGCCCAGCACCAATTACCCTGAAAAACTCTAAACAAAACCATAAATTCATCTTTCTTTTATCTCTGCTTCAAACTATAGCAATCTATTCTGAATTGGAGACAAGAATGACGTAAGATCTTTAATAATTTTACTTCTTTTGGAGTCCAGGATTCCCTTGTCAGCGTCCAAAGACACGTTCAACTAACAAAAAAAAGACAAGGAAATTTTATAATCAAGTTTTTGAATATCATATATGACTAGCAGACTTTAAAACTAGTTTTAAAAAATATCTATATAATACAACACAAAATTATACGACACAGAACATTGAATTTCTAGAAAATAATATAAATAAACAATAGTACCAGCTGGGATCTTTGCTATTTAGATGAGGATAATTTACCAACATTGATTTACACCATCCAGAAGCTTGACACAACAGATCTTAAGCATGACAACAATTTAAAATAAAACTGTTTCTCAACATATGTGTAGACAAAGAACATCCATCTGGTAAACGCCAACACTTAGTGGTGTTTACTTATGGCCCACCCCACATTCTAAATAAATATAAGCCAGAAAACATGTATTTTCTGGCTTATATTCCTATGTGTTTACATTCCTATTTCTCTTTCAAATAGTATTTTTAGTTTCTCCTTGCTAAGACCACGAAAGAGACCTATTTGTGATCCAGAAAACAGGTATGCTTATATAATTACTACTATTTCAGCTAGTGTTTTGGATTTCAGCTCCACTGATACTCTCCTAACTCAGAGCCAGAAAGGAGCCATTTGTGGTTATGGATAGCTGATAACCGTTTGTGGCAATGGATAGTTGATCAATTGCTATCAGTTGGCTTCTAGGAGCTATTAGATGGCTTCTAGGAGCTGGTTTGAATACGATCAAATGGGAAGGTGATAAATATAAGGTTCATTCCTCTCATTGATGGCAGGCAAAAGCACATGATCCATGCCAATGCACTACACTTGGTCCAACAAGCAAAACAAAATGGGATTTTCATTCCCAAGTGATTTTACTCATGCAATAGAGGTCCTTACTTCAGTAACAAGCTATGATATCAAATTCATTGTGTAGGAAACACAAATTCATTGTTAAGCTTAATGTTTCCCACCTCAAATCATTGGAGTGTAGGAAAATTACTCAGCAAATGTGGAACTTACTCCCCTGTTTTATTGCCCGTGTCGAGTGGAATTTGTGGTGGGAATGTGGAACTTACTTCCCTGTTCTATTGCCCGTGTCGAGTGGAATTTGGGGTGGGAATGTGGAACTTACTTCCCTGTTCTATTGCCCGTGTCGAGTGGAATTTGTGTTGGGAATGTGGAACTTACTTCCTCGTCTTGGCCTTAACCCCAGATCTATCCCTCCTTGAAACATGATAATATCCAAGGAAAGATGGTCTCCCTATAAAATTCTACAAGGGTTTCTGAGACACCATTGGGAAACCTTTTAAACATATGCTTGGAAGCTCTTCATCTAGAACCACTTGCAGAGCAAACTAATGCAGGCATATTCAATATAAAGTTATAAACCACAACTCATCCAACGGGAAATCAATTAATGATCCCATGCTAATCATTCTACTTTACATGGCTTTCAAGACTCTTGTAGAAGTATTAACCACAAATAAATTAACACATGGCTACTTTATGGGTAGATTCATTCTATATAACATTGTGGAAGCTTCAAAGCTATCAGGTGGGCTGGAGAAATCCATCAAGAAGATCTGCTCCTCAAAATTGATTTTGATAAAGTCCTACACAGATTAGAATGGTATTTTACTTCAGATATGATGATAGAAAGCCATAAATGGTCCTTCAGAAAGGGCTTTCTTTGTCCAATAAAAAATTTCATCACAACTAATGCTCTAGGTTAGCTAGAGTCAAGTGCAAACCGAAGGAACGATCCTTATCAGGTGCCTACAAGATGTTTTAAAATCCACTTTGTAGATGACTCTGTGCTCTCTCTAGAATTAGCCCAATCTCTGGATATAATGACGTATTGGATTTGGCCCAAGTTCAACAAAGCAGTGAGCATTATGTTCACCAAAGCATCTTTTAAGGTTCAAGCTGGGCATCTAACATTAAGAAACAACTAAATCCTAATTAAAAATTACATCTGAATCGGGTCATTTTTTATTCAAACATGGATGGTATAACAATGTTGACAATGTGAACATGGAAGAACCTCCACAAACTGGTGGAAAAGAGGATAAAGTCAAAGATGGTGGAAGCATCTACCCATGTTTTAAGATGTTGCTCCTACAACATCGTTGGAAATGTGGCATCATTGAATCTTACACAAAGGAAGGGTGATACTTTGGTCAATTGTCGGTTTATTGTATTAATGTTTATGAGGTATCATTCTACCATTGCTCTTCTATATTCCATTTGCTTGTTTAGTTTGTAGGTCGATCAAGTTCTGCAAGTGTTCATTTGTGCACACCATGTAATTGATGTCTATTTTATCCCTAAAGAGATCAAATATTAACCACTGATAGCCGCTGGCATGATTGGACAGATTAACAGTTTGCACAAAAAATACTGGCAATCACTAACAATCACAAAATATCATCTTCCTTGGTTATCTCTTCCTCTTCTTGAATTTTGTAAATTATATATTATAAAAAAACTGAAGAAACAAGCTAGGAAGTGTTGTGATCTTTCTTGTTAAATTATAGAGAATCCTCATGACTAATTTGGGATTAGTCAATTTGTTGTCAGGTGCTTTAGTCAATCTGTATAACTAAAGTTTAATCTGTATAAGTTGTATTGAAGTTGTACTAATACCGCTATGGAGTTCCCTGACAAACTAAGGTTAATACTTATAAAAATGACAAACCCAAAAGGGACAAAAATTTCAGAACATGCTCATAAGGTCATTTTCAAAATTAAAAAACTATAAATTCACACATTGGGGAAAAACATACGTCCAAATTTTCCAACACATTAAAAACTTGTTAGTTCTTTAGCTCATGTGCACATCTTTACCATGCCACCTTGTATTTAGACAA
This sequence comes from Pinus albicaulis, assembly GCA_034641835.2. Classification (NCBI taxonomy): domain Eukaryota; kingdom Viridiplantae; phylum Streptophyta; class Pinopsida; order Pinales; family Pinaceae; genus Pinus; species Pinus albicaulis. The sequence goes on from CM076569.1 coordinate 963,229,581, forward strand.
GCCTAAAAATATCTTACAATGTTTATTTCTAAACTAGCATAGATCATCTTAAACCCAAACCCATTAAGCATACAGAGAGAGAGAGAGAGAGATCAAACAGGCACATGTTAGTCTACAGGCATAAATGTCTCGCTTGTTAATGGATCAGAGTTAAGATGAATATATGCTAGGTTTTTGTCTTTTTAACATGATGGAAATTAACAAACAACCAGCTTTTTACTTTTGACATTACATGCCAAACCACAGCTAGTTTTCCATTGTAGTTCATTAGAGCTAGCATTACCACAGACATAACACATCTATTCCACCAAGGTTGTAGAGTGTGCCTCACTTCAGTGAAATCATTGATCTTCTCAGTATTTACTTCCAATGAACTAAGAACATTGATTTTACCCAATACCAGTCTACATATGCACCCTTTGATACGGATCTACCCAGGACTAATGTTTCTAGCAATACCCTAAAGGGGGTCCATCTATAAAAATGCTCTAAAGGTATCCACAAAACAATGGTAAACCACATACCTCACTCTCTAGAATATCAAAGCAACATAGAAAGAAACTGACAGCATGATAAAAAAGTAACTCACCAGAAATATTCAAGCAATTTATTACTTTCAATACTTTTCATATACACACCTGCATATCTTCCAAATCACCATAAGAAGCCTCTGGAACATTTAGAGTGCCCTGAATTTGCTTCATTTCCTCCTCAATCAACCACTCACCTGTTTCAAAAAAAAATCTGACTCAGATTATATACCAACCTTATACATTTCATAATCATATAAAAATATTAAATAAGCCTCACCTTGAAACTTCAAGGCGATCTCATAAGAGTAACCAATTCGTTTCTTATTGCGCACTGTCACCAACGATGCCTGAAGCAATGTTCAGTAATTATACTTAGTTCAACATGAATTCAAGGGCTCAAGAATCATTTATACACAACATTCTCTACACTAAAAAATGTTTAGAGGAAGTTACATATCAAAATAAATGGAAGAACATGCAATTGAAACTTGTTCCTATAAATCTGTTTCCAGGCTTTTAATTCAGGTAAAATTGAAACTGGCATTGGTTAATTAGTTTTCACATAGATTTCTTCCCACAAGTTGATGTGAAAAAAAGCTAAGTGAAGTGAACTCCTGCCTCTGAGTGTAAGTAAAAGGTTACTCGATCAGCGAGCATTTAAGGTACAAGGCTATTATTATCTCATAACCTGCATAACATTAATCAAGCATTCCACTTTCTTTCTGAAGGGGTGGGGAAAATAATTGCACAAGAAAGAGTTTTGGATGCAACCAACAAAGAAGCAAGTACTGAATGCCCAATCAACATGGGGAAAATAGGAAGAGTTTCAAAAATATCGAATTTTGCAGGATGGCCTTGAGGGATTATAACAAAACAAAACAAAAACAAAAAGTCCCAAGAGAAGGAAAACACTGCAAAACAGGAAAAAACCGATGGATAATTAAAGAAGCAGGTTTGCAAGGATACTTAAAAATCCCACAAACAATTATAATCACTATTTGTGAAGTTTGCAGAATAACAGGAAGGAAATCAGTCTTCATCATGACTCAAAATCACAAAGGAAAAATCCATCCAAAGTAAACAAAAGACCAAGTACAAGAGCTCACAGAGAAATAAGCTGCAGCTTTTCAGCTTAAGCAATGTATTCATAATTCCTCTGGAAAATAAGGAATGACTAGCAAACAGTTCTTTAAGGCAGCTCATCCAAAAGATTCAGATCAATCCCAAACCTGCTCAAAATTATACATTACAATATAAAAGGCCCATTGTTTTAGCAAAAGATTCAATCCTAAAACAAGTTTAGTGAAGCTACACCCAACACCAACAACATCACATTTTGGCTTTCCTAAGACTTATGAAAAAACTAAGAATTCAATCTTCAGGGGAGGCATGAAAACAGACATCCAAGATTTTGTAGCATCCTAGGATTCTTGCCAAAGCAACACAAAGAATTTACCAGGTGCATTGCATAATGCAGCCTTTATTAATCCCAGTGCATATTTGGACAAACATTTCAATGAATTTTATTGTTGGACTTCCAAAACGAGCAAAAAAACAGTGAGTAAGGTCATGGTAGATTGTCTTTTAAAAGCAACTCATTTTCGCGCCTCCACTCATCCTTTCACTCCTTTCTCAATTTCCCAAGCATTCGTGGATAATATCTTCAAGCTACACAGTATGCCAACTTCCATTGTTTCAAATCGAGACCCCACATTCACCAACAAATTTTGGCAGGAGCTGTTTAAACCTCATGGTACACAACTAAATATGAACACTACATATCATCCTCGAACGGATGGTCAAAATAAAGTAGTCAATAATTTCTTAGAAACATATTTGAGATGCTTTGCCTTAAAAGGTGGAACCCGTGGGCACAATGGTTTCCCTTGGCTAAATGGTGGTACAATACCATTTATGATGGAGCTACCAAAATGACATCATATGAAGCAATTTATGGCCAAAACCCCCCATCTATGTCATCCTATGTACCAAGAACATCCAAGTTTCATGTAGTAGATAGAACACTTCACAGTAGAGAAGCTATCATACATATCCTCAAGGAAAACTTGGATATGGCACAAAATCAAATGAAACAACAAGTTGATTAACATAGATCTAAATATTATTTTCTTGAAGGGGATCAAGTGTCCTTTCTCCTACAATTTTATCAACAAACATCTCGTAAGTACAAAGTTCTCCCATAAGATAGCTCCTAAGTTCTATGGGCCCTATCAAATCATAATGATACAATGCAGTGATCAAGTTACCTATAGACTAGCTCTTCCAACCCACTCTCAGATTCATCCAATATTTCATGCACCTTGTTTGAAGAAGGTTGTAAGATCAAATTGTACAGTGAAGACCAACCTACCAGAAATTAGAAGGAGGTTCCATTTGGTTCCAACCACAATCAGTATTGGATACTAGAGCGCCAATTATGCCAGTGCATTACCAAGGAAGAATTGATCCAGTAGAAATTACTTTGCATTACTTCCATGTTTTATTATAGATATAATCCTACCTTCCAGTGGCTAGTCCATCCCTTTCATTTGCAATAATATAATCTTACATTCCAGTTACTCGTTCATCTCCTGGAGTCACTTTTAAGTTTTTTCAATACGTCATACAATGATACCTAAAATGTATGTTTTTTTAATATAACACCTCAATAATACCAGAAATGTTTATGGTTGACAAGTTTTTCCAAGTGTCAATATGATTCTTTTTCATTTATATATGTTAGATCAGCTATATTCATACTGCTATGAATATATCAACCTTGGAGAGTGTCAGCGAAAATTACAATGCTTATGTGGCAAAAGGTAACACCATGGTAAATGAAGGATTATGATATACATAGCAAGGCATTTTTCAATGCATCTGAATCAAACTATTCGTGAAGTAACCAAAAGGATGAGTGCATTTAATAAAAACCATTGCATAGAATTAACAACTTTAGGTTACATATACACTTGAGCAGAAAATTTATTGCAGATCTATGTCAAGCATAGGTGTTTTAGGTGTTATTAAATTATAAATTCTCAAGCATAGATGTTTTCGATATAAATTGCAGATTTATGTCAAGCATACACGTTTCAGGTATTATTTACGTGTTATATTAAAAAAAATACATTTTAAATATCATTGTAAGACGTATTGAAGGCGTAGAAGGTTTCCCCAACACGTCGGAAGGTAATTAGAGAAGAAAAAATGGACAAACAAATGAACTGCACATCTAAAGAAGATGGCAAGTTTGAGGCATTTGTTGCTGTAAGAAAGAAACATTGATTTATGGAAGATCCTGCATCAAATAATAGTGTTTCTAGACTCAAGGAAAGGGTACAAACTAGTTATGATAATGATATAAATGCAATAATTCAGGAGGAGGATTACTTAATAGCAGCCCACTGGCAGGAAATTAAGGATGTAATGGATTTAGTGCTTGAGATTCAAGAAAGCTCTGTTGTAATTGCCTCAGATTCAAAAACCAAAAAGGAAAAGTAACCTATGCATATATTCAACAATGTGTGACCATTCAGATAATGCAAATAACCAACTAATCAGGACATATCACTTTGCTAAAATATTCAATCTCCCAATTGCAAGAGGCATTAACCATATGCACTGGATTCCTAGCTAGAAACCCTTGAACAATGATTGTACGTATCAACAAAATTTTTCCTTTTAGGGCTAATGTATGGTTGTCTAATATGTCTCACACAATGAATGAAGGAAGGATAATGGCTTCCATCAATGAGGTGTCGAATACCAATCAATGGTTCCCTGTGACTCAACATTCCACTAATTCCCCAAACAACAACAACATTGTCAGTGAAATTAGTGATCCAACAGAATAATCATAGATCTATGGCTCATTAATGAATTGAAAAAAGATGGGAAAAATTATACCTCTATGATCAATGTAGTGGCACATAAATGCCCAACCATCCAATCGATTTTAACGCTATGGCTATCATTCACCACTCAAGTAAAATTACAGTTGGAATGTTGTAGGTGTATTAGCAAAACAATAATAGGACCAATATAAGGATTTTGGTGCAGTCATGAGTTGGAATGAACATGTGATGCTTGCATTCATAACCAAAACAAAACATTCAAGCAATTAAACACACCATACATACAACAGTAGCAGGTCGTAATTCATGAGGAACCTGGGTATTGATGTCCTTATTGTCACTGGTATAGCCATTGATGAAGGAGACCCACAGTATCCAGGTGCTAAAAAGGATGAGCCAAGTTGAGGAATAGTTTATGGCATCCATTGTTGTTGCCTATGTTGTTGTTGTTGCCTATGCAAACCCAAAAATTGCATTGAATTGGACTAGGGTGACAAATTTGTAGAAGAAAATGTTTCAACCCACTCCAATACATTGGAAATTCCCAATTTAGGAATGTTGTTATCCCTTGGGATATCGTCGTTAAGTCATTCCTCTTCATCTCTCTAATGTTCTTCAAATGGGACAAGTCATTCCTCTTCATCTCTCTCATTTTATTCAAATGGGGTGGGCACTTGCTGAGATGATATTCTATGTACATTTCTAGCATTTGCACCAGCTTTGTTTGCTACAATGTCTTCCCTAGACAGTGCTAATGGCAATGGCTCATGTAGAGAGCTCCCAACACAGTCACCAACCGGATATCTATTAGCTACAATAGCTTCCCTTTTGAGAGAGGGGGAAGAAGGTGAATAATTAAGAGAGCCCGATCTATTACTCTTCGGAAAAATAGATCTAATTAGGGGAAAAATTCTAGACCCAAACAATGGCAGAGCAGGATGATGCAACTGCTGCTGAAAACGATGATTGTGACTAGAATTGAAGCTGGAACGACCTTCTGCAGGAAAATCAGAAGAAACCCATTGTGACTCTCCTCCATCCTGGGGTTCTTAATGTTGGTGTTTAATAGAATGGCTATTACCCTCTCTCTCTGGGTGAGCATCTTTCTGCTAGATGGATGTTGAGTGTTGTTGTTTTAACTGTTGGCCAATGCTATCTCCTTGGACCTATGATGTGCAAATGCTCTGGCAATAGTGATTTTATTCTCTCATCATTACATTCTCCCTCCGCTGGTGTCTGTGAGAAAAACCCAAGTTGGTGTGCCACTACCAATTAACATATATAAATAATTATCAGACATACTAAAATATTTAGTAACAAGGCAGAAAAATGTTTCTCAAACATCACATAAAAACACAAGCACGGAACTATAATACCTATTATAAGAAAAATACATCTTAAACTATATATAAAACAGTAAAATTTTAATAAGCACTTACATTTTTTTAAACTTGACCAGGTAGTCATGGAAGCATTCTTCTTGGACTATTTTTGTGCTCGTTTCATATATCTATTAGCTGCAATAGCTTCCCTTTTGAGAGAGGAGGAAGAAGGTGAATAATTAAGAGACCCCGATCTGTTACTCTTCGGAAAAATAGATCTAATTAGGGGAAAAATTCTAGACCCAAACGATGGCAGAGCAGGACGATGCAACTGCTGTTGAAAACGATGATTGTGACTAGAATTGAAGCTGGAACAACCTTCTGCGGGAAAATCAAAAGAAACTCATTGTGACTCTCCTCCATCCTGGGGTTCATAATGTTGGTGTTTAATAGAATGGCTATTACCCTCTCTCTCTGGGTGAGCATATTTCTGCTAGATGGATGTTGAGTGTTGTTGTTTTAACTGTTGGCCGATGTTATCTCCTTGGACCTATGATGTGCAAATGCTCTGGCAATAGTGATTTTATTCTCTCATCATTACATTCTCCCTCCGTTGGTGTCTGTGAGAAAAACCCAAGTTGGTGTGCCACTACCAATTAACATATATAAATCATTATCAGCCATATTAAAATATTTAGTAACAAGGCAGAAAAATGTTTCTCAAACATCACATAAAAACACAAGCACTGAAATATAATACCTATTATAAGAAAAATACATCTTAAACTATATATAAAATATTAAAATTTTAAGAAGCACTTACATTTTTTTAAACTTGACCAGGCAGTCATGGAAGCATTCTTCTCGGACTGTTTTTGTGCTAGTTCCCCTGTAGAGATTGACCCAACTAACTCCAAATTGCAAGTAAAATAGGGCAAACATCCTAGAATAGACTGCACAGTAATATACATAGGCAGTGCTACTCCTGCTCTCTGAGCTATCTCTTGCAACAATTTTTTCTATACCCCCATCTCATCCTATTCAAACCACATGCGATGACCATCAAAGGAAATAGAACATCCAAAAAATAAGTTTCAAAACTCCACCAAAACAAAATCCATATAGGTATTCTTGCAGCAAGAGCTCGGGAAGGGCCTCTCTGGGAAAGAGTATTAAGGGCCTTGATGCAGGGGCATTAGGCACTAGCCAGCAATGTAGGAGTTTTGTCCACATGTTGTGGCTAGGAGGGTTCGAAACCACCAAAATTGTAACAGCTAGGTGTCAATACCTCAGCTGACTGTTTTGTTTAGAGTAGTTAAGAGTTGTAGAAGTTGAATAGTTAGTTAGTCTGTCTGTCATGTTTCAGTTAGTTGAATTATTGTAAGAGACTTTTGAATTCCAGAACGGTCCTCTCATAGGAACCGAAGAGTCATATGTGTATATGTATAAATTTATTCTCGGATGTAATTGAAACAGAAGAGAGCGAGAGCGAGAGAAGAGAGATTCTGCAATAAAATTGTGTCCATAATTGCTTCCAATTAAATAGTTTATGTGTGCATTCACCATAGGGTAGTTCGAATCCTCAAGAGTGAAGAGATTGTTTAATTGCGAAGTAACGAACTCTGTGTATGGAAAAAAATTGAACTCCTGTGAGATTTCCCCCTATCTCTGTCGATGGTTTACCTTGATTTATTCGAATAATCCTTGCGCAGTTAACCCCACCCATAGGCATGGTTTGTATAGAGGATCCTGGATAATATTGTGAACTTTCTGTATAAGGAGATAACCTGGGTTTACTGTTAGTTGAAGTCGGAACCGGGACTAAGCCTGGAGTTAAGACACACAAAGGAGATTAACCTGACGAGAACCGCAGTAAGTTACTGTAGTGAAACCACAAGCTGTTTCCGGGTTCTCTCGCACCACTTTTGCGGCGTGAGTGGTATTTTCCGAAACGGAGCAATTCCATACAGGAATCGACACGTGGCTAGGCCACTGTTCCAAAACCACTGTTTAAACTGCGATTTCGCGCGTTATCCATCGTACCAGGACGACGAGCGGAATGAACGAGATCCATTGATTTGGGATAGGCGCATCAGACGGCGGGCGCTTCACAAAGGTGCGCGAGGTTTAATAAAGGAGCACACGGTTTATTGTAAGCGATTTACATAAGGCACGTGGAAGTGGGTCCCAAGACCGGTACTGTTATAAAGTTCATTTATAAAGTGTTGGCTATTGATATAAAATTCTAGAGATAAATTTAATCAATAGTATGGGTTTATGAATTAATGTTCTGAAGGGTGGAGAGTTATATAACGTCGGAAGGTGTAATATTGTGATAATATATATGGTGGGAATATAATACAACATCCAAGTCACGAATATATCTATTTGTAAATTCCGTTTGTCAATTGATAAATAAAACAAGAAAATGCAAGTGGACCACGTGGAGCAAAAGAACGAGTGTAAATAGGAAGAGAGTCGACTTTCAGCTGTGTGACTGTGTTATTTGTGGTATCAGAGCGGGTAGTTTAAGTTGTTTGCTAACATGGCAATCCGACTTGGTAAAGGTGCTGGCAGAAGGAGACCTGTAGCCAACGCAGAAGTGTTGGAGGTTTTGCAGAGGGTCAAGGCTAGAATGGATGCCGTGGAGCGAAGACAGACCAGAGATCCTGAAGACATTAGCGAAACGTGAAACAAAAGCAGCTGAAGAAAATGTCGAAATTCCTCCTGACATGAGGCTCCTTAGGACTATTTTGGGGTCTGCAGTTAAGCCCAGAATTGAAGTGTCAAGCTATGCAGGGGGGCTGAGTCCAGAAGAGCTGGTGGACTAGATAAATGAATTAAACAAGTGCTTCGATTATGAAGAAATAAGTGAAGATAAAAAGTTCAAGTTTGTAGTGACAAAGTTGAAGGCACATGCTGCACTTTGGTGGGATGGAGTGCAGGCAGAAAGGAGGAGAGTTGGCAAGCAACCTATCAAGAGCTGGACCAGAATTATGGCTAAGTTGAAGGGTAAATTCCTGCCTAGTGATTACCAGCTGACATTGTATAGACAAAGTTGCTGACAGTAAAAGAATACACAGAGGAGTTCTACAGAGTGAGCATAAGAGCTGGGAAGTTCCAAGACACACCAGAGAAGACTGCCAGATATGTGATTGGTCTCAAGCTGGAGATCCAAGATGAAATTGGTCTCTTGTCTCCTAAGACAGTGGAAGAGGCATACCAGATGGCCTTGAAAGCAGAGGAGAAACTCCTGAGAAAACAGTCTGCCAAGAAGAGGGGTACTTTCCGTGGGAAGGGAAGTCAGGGTGGTAGAGGAAAGCCTACACCCAGGGATGGAGCTAACAGTAGCTCACCTCAGAATGCATCTACAGAGGTGGATGCAAGTGGCAGAAGGGGTCCTTACAGAGGAAAAGGAAGAGGAGGCAGAGACAGAGGTAGAGGTAGAGAATTGAGGTGTTATAGATGCCAATAGGTGGGACATAAGCACTATGAGTGTCTAGAGAATGTGGGTGCTAGTCCAAGAAATGTTGTTGTTGCCCAGGTTGAAGAAGAAGCAGAAATTGAAGAAAAAGTTCTTCCAAAGAGGGGAGAGTCCTTGGTGGTTAATAAGGTCCTATTGAAACAAACCAAAGAAGTCACTGAACCTGCACAAAGGAAGACTTTGTTTAGGAGCATATGCAAAGTCCAAGGGAAATGTTGCCAGCTAATCATTGATAGTGGCAGCACAGATAATTTGGTTTCCACTGAGGTGATAGAAAAAATGAAGCTGAAGACTAGGGAGCACCCCACTCCCTACAGGGTGTCCTGGCTGCATAAAGGGCACCAGCTGGTTGTGAAAGAACAGTGTGAAATAGAGCTGCAAATGGGCAATTACAAGGATAAGGTTTTGTGTGATGTAATGCCCATGGATGTGTGTCATATACTGCTGGGTAGACCTTGGCAGTTTGACAGAGCAGCAGTGCATGATGGCAAGAAGAACACTTACAAGTTCTTCAAAGATGGGGTACATCATATATTGATTCCCATGGAAGAAGGAGAGCCATCCAGCAGAGTGATTGATCCAAAGATCTTGTTGCTGAGCGAGAAGGAATATCTGCAGTAGATAGAAGAAGAAGAGGTAAGATTTGCTTTAGTTTGCAAACCAAAAGTATTCCTTACTTCTACAAAGATTTCTGATTTTCCAATAGAAATCCAAGAGATGTTAGATGATTACTGTGACATTGTTGTGGATGATTTACCTGATGAGCTGCCACCTGTGAGGAAGATCAGCCATCAGATAGATTTTATCCCTGGTTCAAATCTGCCAAATAAGGCAGCCTACAGAATGACTCCCAAGGAAAATGAAGAAATCAGGAGACAAGTACAGGAACTGGTGGACAAAGGACTGATCAGAGAAAGTTTGAGTCCATGTGCAGTACCAGCAGTATTGAGCCCAAAGAAAGATGGAGGCTGGAGGATGTGTACTGATTCCAGAGAAATTAATAAGATCACAATCAAGTACAGATTCCCTTTACCCAGAATTGAGGATTTGATGGACTGTTTGAGTGGTGCTAAATATTTTTCAAAGATAGATTTGAAAAGTGGATACCATCAGATTAGAATAAGAGAGGGTGATGAGTGGAAAACTGCATTTAAAACAAATGAAGGACTGTATGAATGGATGGTAATGCCTTTTGGGTTATCAAATGCACCTATCACTTTTATGAGACTTATGAATGAAGTATTGAGAGAGTTCATTGGTAAATTTGTGATAGTGTATCTGGATGATATTTTAGTTTTCAGCAGAACTAAGAAGAACATTTAAGGCATCTTAATCATGTCTTGAAGAAGCTGCACCAAGAGAAGCTGCTAATAAATTTGAAGAAATGCTCATTCATGAAAGAAGAGTTGGTGCATTTGGGTTTTTTTGTTTCTGCAGAAGGATTGAAAATGGACCCAGAAAAGGTTAAGGCAATTGTGGAGTGGCCTTCACCCAAGAATGTTTTTGAGGTAAGAAGTTTCCATGGGCTTGCTAGTTTTTACAGAAAGTTTAGAAGAAACTTCAGCAAGATTAATGCACCCATAATTGAGACCATAAAGAAGAACAAATAGCCATTTAAATGGACTGCTGAAGCAGAAAGAAGTTTTAAACTATTGAAGCAAAAGATAACAGAGAAGCCTGTTTTGATTCTGCCTGATTTTACTAAACCATTTCAAGTGAAATGTGATGCCAGTGGGGAAGCCATTGGAGCTGTGTTGAGTCAGGATGATAGGCCTATGGCATATTTCAGTGAAAAGCTTAATGACACCAGGAGAAAGTATTCCTCTTATGAGAAGGAATTCTATGCAATTGTTCAAGCATTGAAGAAGTGGAGGCACTATTTGATGTCCAGAGAATTCGTATTGTATTATGATAATCATGCTTTGCAGTATATTGTACAACAGCCCAAGTTGAAACATAAGCATGCTAAATGGGTTGAGTATCTCCAAAGTTTTAATTTTGTTTTGAAACATATAAGTGGCCAAGCCAATAAAGTAGTTGATGCTTTGAGTAGGAGGCATTTACTTGTTCAAGAGACTAATTTTGAAGTTGCAGGATTCGATTTTCTCAAAGAATTGTATAAAACAGATCCCGATTTTAAAGAAGCGTTTGAAGCATGTAGTAACCCTGTCCTAACAGATAGAAGTCAGTGGCTGGATTTTTTTCTGCAGGAAGACTTGTTATTCAGAAAGAACCAACTGTGTATACCAAAATGTTCCATGAGAGAAAATTTGATTAAGGAGAAACATAGTGGTGGACTTGCTGGACACTTTGGTACTGACAAGACTTATGAGCAGCTGAGTCACTTTTATTTCTGGCCCAAGATGAGAGCAGAAGTGGACAAGTTTGTGAAGAATTGCAAGATTTGTCAATATGCCAAAGGAAGGAGCCAGAACGCAGGATTGTACACCCCCTTGCCTATTCCAGACAGGCCTTGGGACATGGTGAGTATGGATTTTGTTCTAGGATTTCCCAAGACTAAGAGAGGGAATGAGACAGTCTTTGTTGTGGTGGATAGATTCTCCAAAATGGCACATTTTATTCCATGTTATAAAACCAGTGATGCCACCCATGTTGCTAACTTGTTTTTCAAAGAAGTTGTTAGATTGCATGGGTTGCCCAGGAGTATTGTTTCAGACAAAGACACCAAATTTGTGGGTCACTTTTGGAGGACATTGTGGAAGAAACTTGGTACCAAACTGAGTTTCAACTCATCTTATCATCCTCAGATTGATGGAAAAACTGAGGTAGTGAATAGGAGTCTGGGAATTTGTTGAGAAGTCTTGCAGGAGAGCATCCCAAGCAGTGGGATCATATCTTGCCCCAGGCAGAATATGCATACAATGATTCACCAAACAGAAGCACAGGGCAGAGTCCATTTCATATTGTTTATGGAATGCACCCCAGAGGAATATCAGAGTTAAGAAATCTGGGAAGAGCAGAGTTAAGGAGTGCAGATGGTGAGGAATTTGCTTCAGAGATACAGGCCATACATGAACAAGTGAAACAGAAATTACAAGGCAGCAGCATCAAATATAAAAACAGAGCAGACTTGAGAAGAAGAGAAGTTCATTTTGAAGTAGGAGATCAGGTTTTGGCACACTTGAGAAAGGAGAGATTTCCAAAGAAGCAGTACAACAAATTGAAGTTTAAAAAGATTGGGCCATGCAAGATACTTAAGAAGTTTTCTGCAAATGATTATGAGATTGAATTGCCACCTGATGTTGGAATATATCCCATTTTTAATGTTGCAGATTTGTACAAGCACGAAGATGATGGTACAGAAGAAAGATCAGCAGACAAGGAACAGATTGAGTGGAAGGAGCAACTACCTTCAGCACAGCCTTTGCAACCAGAAAAGATATTGGACAAGAGAGTGTTCAGAAGGACCAGAGGACAAGAGTACTTTCAGTACTTGATAAAATGGAAGGACAAACCAGAGGAAGATGCCACTTGGATGACTGAAGGAATGTTGCAGAAGATAGGCAGATCAGTGGAAGAGCTCATGGACAGGAGCCCATGAAGAAGATTGCCCTCAGGAGTCTGATGTAGGGGCATTAGGCACTAGCCAACAATGTAGGAGTTTTGTCCACATGTTGTGGCTAGGAGGGTTCGAAACCACCAAAATTGTAACAGCTAGGTGTCAATACCTCAGCTGACTGTTTTGTTTAGAGTAGTTAAGAGTTGTAGAAGTTGAATAGTTAGTTAGTCTGTCTGTCATGTTTTAGTTAGTTGAATTATTGTAAGAGACTTTTGAATTCCAGAACGGTCCTCTCATAGGAACCGAAGAGTCATATGTGTATATGTATAAATGTATTCTCAGATGTAATTGAAACATAAGAGAGCGAGAGCGAGAGAAGAGAGATTCTGCAATAAAATTGTGTCCATAATTGCTTCCAATTAAATAGTTTCTGTGTGCATTCACCGTAGGGTAGTTCGAATCCTCAAGAGTGAAGAGATTGTTTAATTGTGAAGTAACGAACTCTGTGTATGGAAAAAAATTGAACTCCTGTGAGATTTCCCCCTATCTATGTCGATGGTTTACCTTGATTTATTCGAATAATCCTTGCGCAGTTAACCCCACCCGTAGGCGTGGTTTGTATAGAGGATCCTGGATAATATTGTGAACTTTCCGTATAAGGAGATAACCTGGGTTTACTGTTAGTTGAAGTCGGAACCAGGACTAAGCCTGGAGTTAAGACACACAAAGGAGATTAACCTGACGAGAACCGCAGTCAGTTACTGTAGCGAAACCACAAGCTGTTTCCGGGTTCTCTCGCACCACTTTTGCGGCGTGAGTGGTATTTTCCGAAACGGAGTGATTCCATACAGGAATCGACACGTGGCTAGGCCACTGTTCCAAAACCACTGTTTAAACTGCGATTTCGCGCGTTATCCATCGTACCAGGACGACGAGCGGAATGAACGAGATCCGTTGATTTGGGATAGGCGCATTAGACGGCGGGCGCTTCACAAAAGTGCGCGAGGTTTAATAAAGGAGCACATAGTTTATTGTAAGCGATTTACATAAGGCACGTGGAAGTGGGTCCCAGGACCGGTACTTTTATAAAGTTCATTTATAAAGTGTTGGCTATTGATATAAAATTCCGGAGATAAATTTAATCAATAGTATGGGTTTTTGAATTAATGTTCTGAAGGGTGGAGAGTTATATAACGTCGGAAGGTGTAATATTGTGATAATATATATGGCGGGAATATAATACAACATCCAAGTCACGACCATATCTATTTGTAAATTCCGTTTGTCAATTGATAAATAAAACAAGAAAATGCAAGTGGACCACGTGGAGCAAAAGAACGAGTGTAAATAGGAAGAGAGTCAACTTTCAGCTGTGTGACTGCGTTAGGCCTCCTCTACAGCAGCATGTTCAACTTGTCTCAATGTGTTGTTGTATTTTGGGCTTTCAAATACTTTTCCATTTAAATTAACAGTAGATTTGAATCTGGGGGCATCCTTCCTTCCTTCTGCTAGACTAGTTCATTATTTTGATGAAGGAAAAGGGTTACAAACTTCTGTTGGACCTTCTTAGGCTTCTAATGTCCTTGGTGAGGCAAGTGATTAAGGCCTAAGATGAGATGAGAGGTTCAGGGGTCAAAGAAAAAGGAATCTGGTGAGAGGTTAAAGAGAAAAGGTTACAGACTTATTTTTGTCCGTTGTTTTTGGACTGGGCGGTGTTTTATTGTGCTTTACGCAAGACTAGGTCGAATGTAAGATCTAGGCTCAAAAAACAGGCATGCATAAACGGGTAGGTGCGACTGTGGACTTGATTTTTTTCACATCCATACTAGTAGGTATTATGAGCATAAGAAGCAAGAGACATCCCTTTCAGCGAGCAGGACATGTCAAACCGTCGTCGATCGGTAGCTAGTTGCTCCCCCACCCCGCCATAAGGAGCTGAACCTAAAAGGAGTTCGGGTAGCTAGTGAAACATTAAGAATAAGAATCAAATGAATATCTCTCTACAGCTCTAGTGATAACTTGGCCGCAAAGGAGTTCAGGTTTGGGGGCGAAACACCTGACTCAGCTTCCCCCGCTCCTTTCTTGTTTACCCCCACTCTGAAGACACAATCAATCGCAAACTTGTTCCTTATACAGGAAAATCAAAGTTCAAAGCAGTCACGAACTTGTTCCAAAGTTCAAAGTAGTCACGGACTTGTTCCTTATACAGGAGAATCAAAGTGCAAACCCCTGAATTAACCAATGCCATTTGGATCGGGCCAGTGACATTCCTGGGTCGAGGGCGATTGGAAGCAAACTCCGCCTAAATTCCTTGAAATCAGGGCGATTGGAAGCCAATTCCACATGCATTCCTGTTAATCGGGGCGATTGGAAGCCAAGCCCACCTGCATTTCTGGAAATCGGGGGCTATTGCAGAAAAACTCCACCTCAAAACAAGGCGAATCGGTGGGTTTCAAAGTTTATCTGCTTATTCTTTATGGCTAAAATATAATAATTATTTTATTTTAAACTAATTTCTGGGCGAACTATAGAAAACTATAGAAAATGGGTGTAAAATAAAATTTTGCCTCTAAAAAATGTAAAACTCCTTAAATTTCGCCCATGGGCTAAGATTCGCCCCTAAAATTTTCTATGTTTTTCATCAACCATGCCCACGAGTTGGAAGCATACAACATATTGACTCTTGAGTCTCGCAAATCATCAATCTGAAGGTTTCAAGCTTTCAAAATTCAATATATAACATTTATCATCATTGATTTCAAATTTCAATATCTAATATTTATCATCATTGATTCATTGATTTCAAAATTCAATATACATTTATCATCATTGATATATAACATTTATCATCATTGATTCATTGATTTCAAATTTCAATATATAACATTTATCATCATTGATTCCATTGATTTCAAAATTCAATATACATTTATCATCATTGATATATAACATTTATCATCATTGATTCATTGATTTCAATTAATATATAACATTTATCATCATTGATATTATATAACATTTATCATCATTGATTCATTGATCACCATATAACTTTTCTGAAGCATCATATTCATAATTCATAATGACTTATAAGCGATAAAACTATAAATGCCAACGCAAAAGTTTCACCTTTCAAATTCAAACTTCAAACTTAAATTGTCATTAAATATATAAAATCAGAAGAAGTCAAGTTTCATTTGTTCAGCTGTCAACAACAAATAGAAAATACTAGTAAACAACAGATCTATTTTATCTGGCTGGCCCCTTGCCACGCCCACGAGAAATGTCTAATTTTTGTGAGCCACGAGGAAATGTTGGTCTTCTAGTACTCTCAGGAGTACCACGACCATGACTAGAAGGTGGAGGCTGGATCTGCAAAGGAACAATAGTGTGATATCGAGAACAGGCACTAGCACTGGCACTGGCACCTGCACTGCTACCAGTAGATGGTGGGACTGGCCCTGTGTGTGGCGGTGTTGCTGATGCTTCATCATCATCCCTAAAAAGTTCTGCTTCCAATTCTTCCAGATGTAACGTGCCATCCTCCAAATTATCATCCTCTGGGTTGTTGTCCCAGACTCTGTATGATTGATCCTCATTTGCCCGATCACAGTAATGGCTCAACAACCTCAAGTTATAATGCACATAAACCAAGCTTTCAGCTCGGTTTTCATTCAGCCTGTTTCTTCTCACACTGTGTATAAAGTTGTAGGTGCTCCAACACCTCTCTGCAGAAGAAGTGTTCACAACCTGTGAGAGAACTTTTTTAGCCAACTTTGGCAAAAGTCCCATGCCGCCATATGCTTCCCACCATGTGAGAGCATCAAATCTATCCCTGTCTTCCATTGCATGGAAAGAACCAAAGTTAGCAGTGCAACTGAAGTATTTGCCTAATTCAAGGCACAATCTAGCACACTCTTCCCTGTCGGGTACCAACTTGTCCAATGCCTTCATGTACCCCTGTTGTACCTCTAGATCTGTGTGAGGTTTCATCCTAACCCCACCTCCAGGTGCAGGTTGGCCCAACCAAAATGGAGAGTAATATTTTGGCGTAAGGATATATGCCAAAGCATGTAGTGGAACATTGAGTTTATTCCACCGTGCACACACACAATCATGAATCATAGCATACAAGTTGGGATCATTATCCTTAACAATATCTTTTATTTGCCCCAACATGCTGTCCATCTGCTCATAAACCTCTCCAATCACTGGTTTATCAGTATCTGCAAACCGAATCATGTTATAAATGGGCTTGGTAAAATTCAAAATTTCCCTCACACGTGCCCAAAACAAAGGGTCAAGGGCGGTCTCCTCCACATGTTCGAAACCTTGCCTGTCAACTATTGTTGCTGCCCTGTCCTTTAATAGCTGCCAGTGTGGGCTTGATACCATTGCAGCGAATGACTCTCTTACCTTCAAAAGGCGCCTGAAGGTGAGGTAATAGCTAACAAATCTAGTTTTTGCTATCTTCAACAACTCCAATTTGGAGTGAGTACGGAAAAGCCCATGGGTATTGCTATGATTTGTAATAAATTTTATCATTTTTTTACCTCTCTTGTACAAATCACCAAGCCATTTGAATTGAGGTTGTTTGTTTTTGATGATATCATGCATCAAAAGGTTCATTATGTGAACCAAACACCCAGACCAAAAAATGTTGGGGTATTTATCCTCAATAATTGCTCCTGATGCCTTACAGTTAGCAGCATTATCAATGATGACCTGTATGACATTGTATGGCCCAGTCTTTTCAATTATATCAAGTAATGGTTCTGCAATGTTAATGCCGGTTTTGAATTTGTCTGAATAATCATATGCTGCCAGGAAGATTGCACCACTAACCGACACAACCAAAACACTTATCAATGGTTTTCCTTTTACATTGGTCCATCCATCAGAGACAATGGACAGCCCATGCTCATTCCACGAACTTGTCATTCTAGCCAAAGAATGGTTTATTTTAGCTTTTTCATGATCAAGACCCACGATTCTAGCCTTGTCATACCCAGGGCTTTTGTATCCTTTGGGGGCATCATTAATGGCAGAAACCATTTCATGCCAATAAGGTGAGCGAAGAACATTGAATGGCACCCCACATGCATATAGAAACCGGTAAACTTTTGAATCCACATCATTCCTCCTTCGTCCAGGAAATCAGATATGGTTCTACGCCTTAATCCAGTGCCATTGCCTCCGAAACCACTGGCATGGGTGGAAGTTGAACTTGTTTGTCCATGACATGTTGGGCCTGAATCAATGAAACCCCTAGATATTTTAGATGATCTCTGTAGGGCAGCCTCCTCTTCCTTCCTATATTTCTCTCTCTGTGTTGTTGGCACATTAGTACAAACTTTGATTCCAATATTTTTAGTTCCATCCCTGGGCATTATCCCTAGGTGTCTTCTTGCATGGGTGTATGAACCATGGTATTGTTTATTGCAATGGGGGCAAATAAATTTAGTGGTTCCACCACCTTTCCCTCCTTCCATTTTCTGAACATATTTCCACAAAGGTGTCTGAGTTTGGTCTTGTTTAGTTGGGGAATCTGTGT